>WNLO01000083.1:0-132763 GCA_021398005.1 Sporothrix luriei | reverse complement strand
TATTAGTACTAAAAAACCCCTATTAGTATTAGTATAGGCCTTTACTACTACTACAGTACTAATTTCGCAACCCTGCCCATATGTAAGAGTATCTTGCCCCCCCCCCATATGGCCTCGCGTTCCACACTTTCCCTCCCTTTCCGCTTTCGTTCTCTCTGTTTCCTCCCTCTTTTCTGTTGTGTCTCATCCTTTCTTTATTTACATTCACGATTTTAGACATTACCCTTTGCATTCCTCTTCACGATACCCTCAGCATCTGTCCTCGAGAGAGAACAGACAAGCAACAGAATAAGCAACCGGGCTTGTATCTGTTTTCTTCCGCCTCGCGCAGTCTTCGCATCTGCGCTTGTCGTCTGTTCTCTCACCCAAACAGCTACATCCTATATTCACCGCCGACGAACACGAGAGAGGTGTTTCGCTTTCTCGTCGGCTTGTCTTGTTGCGCATCCTTACTTCTCTTCATCCTCTACCTCTACCGCATCCTCTGGCACGCCCTTTCACCACGATCTGCAGCACTTTGTCAGCGTCACTTCACCCGAAGCGCACGCGATCTTTGACCTCTTCCACCTCGTCCACTGGATTTTACGTCTTTACAACCCGTCCTTCTCTCCTCGTAGTATCGTTCGAACGTGCACATGACCATGGCCGCCGACTTCATAATGCCGCGCATGCCTACGGCGTCGCGCGACGCCTTCTACACGCAGCCACACCAACGCCATCCGCAAGAGCAGATCGCGGCCTTTAACCAGCAGCACTACGCCTACGCCGCCGTCGCCGCCGCAAATACCGCTGCAACCGCTTCCAACCTTGTGTCTCAGTACAATCCCCAGATCTCACCCGTGAGCACGTCGACTAGCAGTTCGCCCACCTCGCTCAAGCCCGCCAACAGCAGCGGAATCAGCGGCAACTACCACACCCGCCAGGTCCGCCCACTCTACATCCCGGCCGTCCTGCGGCGAAACGAGCACCCGTCGCGCGAGGGCCAGGCCAAGGCTGGCGACGCACCCGACCACAGCAACGGCGACAGCAGCGCCGTGGGCGACGGCTCCGACGACGACGATGACCAGGACGACGACAGCCAGACCAGCCGCCGCAGCGGTGGCATGCGCTCCAGCGGCAGCTTCATCAGCCTCCCGGGCCTCGGTGCTTTCGGTATCGGCTTGCTGAGCCGCCGCTCCACCAACGACAGCGGCAAGTGTGTCGACACCAACTGGAACCTCGACCAGTTCCCGGACGTCAATGGCTTTCCCTCGCGGAGCCACTGGAAGGTGTGTACTTTCATGACTGCATAACTGTTTCTGATGAGGGTGGGACCTCTTGTCTGTGTCGGTTGTTAACCTGGTTAGCCGGATCCTGAGTCGACCATGTGCGACGAGCCGACGTGCAAGAAGTCGTTCAACTACTTCACCCGCCGCCACCACTGCCGCCGCTGCGGCAACATCTTTTGCGACTTCCACTCCGCCTTTGAGATCCCGCTGGACGAGCAGGCCAACTACAACCCCAAGGGCTCGTCCAACCGCGCCTGTGCGTACTGCTTTCGCGAGTTCAAGGCCTGGCGCTCACGCACCAACAGCGGCGACCTCGCCGGCGCCTCGTCTGGCACCACGACGCCGACCACCACCGTCAACACCAGCGCCAACAAGAAGGCCGCCACGGCTCCCGCGAGCCCGGTCGTGGCGCTTCGCCAGCCCGGTGCGCCCGGGACCCCGACGGTGGCCAAGGTCCCCGACATTGCCCAGAGCGTCCCCGGCGACTGGAACTGGAGCACCTTCTAGAGGACAGGACTGACGACGCACGCCAACGACCCCTCTTTATACGAGAACCATTTTTCGATTCGACACACATGTGCTTTCTATCGCCATAGACTTTGGTCCCCCTCTACGTTGCAGAAAGACAAGGCTGTCAGGAGGGTACTCTCTTTCAGTTCTTGTCTTTTGCATGTATCTTACTTGGTTTTGTTTTTGTTTTGTTTTGCCAGCCTTATTTTTCGACACTTTTCGACATTGTCTTTTTTTTTGCATCATGGCGTCACTTGGGACTTTGCCTTTTTTGTTTCTCTCTTCATATATACCCAGCCTCAACCTACCTACCTCACGACTCGACACTATAGATCGACACACACCACCGATCTGTCTTCGTCAAACATTGCATTGCTTGAGCTTGCTTTGGTTTTTGTTTTTGTTTTTGTTTTTTTGGCATTGCGAGCAACCAGCTTCTTGCCTTCCGTTCAACTAGGGATATCTTGCTATTTTTATTTATTTATTTATTTATTTTTTTTATTTTTTTGCCGCACTTCAGATGGTTTAGCTTGCTTTCAGTTTTTCTTGCTTCTTTGCGCAATAGACACAACAGTGAGAACTTGAGGTATCGGTTGGAGCCTCTCGTTTCTATTTTTAGATGGACAATCGGTCGTTTGTTTCATAACCATCTCGGTAGCAACTACACAATAGAATTTTGGGACTTTGAAAGAGTTCCTTTTGATTTTTTCTACATTTTCCTGCCCGTAAAGTACCTTATCATATTGCTTGTGCCCCTAACAATATATATATATCATAAAATGTTTGACGCAGGCTCGACACGATAAATTACATAGGTGGCTCGATTCGAATGTAGATGTCGAAATATAATGGAAATTTACTGGTAAAGACGTACAAAGTCGAAGAAATGCCTTCTTAAACCAAAATGCAAATGCGTGGCGCCAAGCGGCCATCGTACGTTTCTCCCCCCAAGAAACGAAAGACAAAACTATCCATTTGAGACCGGCCACACACCCCCGACCAAATGCGCCAGTCTTCACAACCTTCACCTTACGCCTGTTCATCGTCCTCGCGGCTTCCACTCCACCCGATGCGCTCCCGCACCGATCCGGCGCCGTAGAGCGCCTCCAGCAGCCGGCCCTTTTGGCGCGCGCGGACCTCGGACAGGTACGCGCCGACGTCTTCGAGCCCGCGGATCTGCTCGTCCAGGGTCAGCGTGCTGCTGTTGACCGACCGCACGAGTGGGCTGACGAGTTTGCGCCGCAGACTCTCGAGGCTCGTCTTCAGCGCCAGCAGGCGGTGGTTGTGCTCGACGAGCACGTGCTTGTGGCGCACCGTCGTCTCGCGCACGTCGCGCAGCAGCGCGCGGTTCTGCTCGTACTTGGCCGTGGCGGCGGCGCTGGGGCCGAGGATGCGCGTCCAGAGGCCGGCCAAGAGGTCCGCGCGGCGCTCGTCCTGGACGCTGGCCTCGCGCGCCACGGTGCGCACCAGGTTGAGGAACTGGCGGTCGATGGTCTCAAACAGCGCAAAGAGGGCCAGGCTGTGCTGCAGCTCGGTTGCGACGGCCTCTTCGAGCACCGAAAGGAACTCGTGGAACGTGCGGTGCAGCGTGGCGTGCGTGCGCTGCACGCCGGACATGCCAAACAGCGTCGTGGCCACGGAGCCCACAGCCGTGGGCGCTCCCGTGGCGACGTTTTCCAACAGGCCCGCGCCGGCAAGCAGGTGGTACACGTTGTCGTACGCAGCGGCCAAGGGCTTCATAAGGAAGAGTGTAGGTGACGACGTCGTCGGCGGTTCCTGTAGGCGGGCAAGCTCCCTTCGCGCCCATTCCATGACAATCAAGATTCCGTCAATGTCGCCGTCGATGTTTGCGAAGAAGCGGGTCAGTTCCATCGCCAGGGCCCGGAGGCTGTCGCTGAGCTCGTCGAGCTCTTGGACGATAATAGGTGCTGATGTGAGGTTGCTCAAGCGGACGCTTTCGCCCAAATCCCACACGGCCACACCGATGGCTTCCAGATCGTGCACTTGAGCCACGCCGTTTTCTGAATAGTAGATGAGCGGTTCAAACGATCGTGCAACGCCTGCCACCGTGACGAGGTCTGGTACAGCGCGAGGGCCGCCCGCGTGCGACAATACGCGCATTGCCGTAATCGACAGGACACCAACAACGACTGACAGGAGAATGTGCGCCCAAGATCGAGTCGCAAAGTACATCTTGCCGCGCACATAACCGATAGCTGTGTGGAGAAGCTCGGTGTGATGTTTCACCTCTGAGCGAACCGCAAATCGAACGTAGTTGTCGGACGTCTCGTGTTGGCCGTTTAGGAACTCTAAACTAGCCTTTTCCTCCTGTGTGGAGTCCATAGCCTTGAGCCTCATGCTATCCATCCGACTGAGCGGGCTTGGATAGACGAGCTCCGGTTCGGGACTTCGTTCCTTTTCAGGACTCATGCTGCCCGGCAGTCGCGTGCGCATGGCGCGCTCCAGCACAGTATCGTCCACATAGCCGCCGCCATAGTTGTCAACGATGTCATCGTCGTCGGGTCCAAGCATGGCGTCGACCATGGCATCCTCCTCGCTATCAAACCCAGGGCTTGATGCCCGGGACGAGGCAAATCTACGAGCCGGTCTGGTCTCTTTCCGCCTTTGGAGATGCTGTTGAAGGTGTGACGTGAAGGCGTGTGGCGATACAGACGGGTGTGGCAACGCATTCTGCTGCTGTTGCTGTTGCTCTTGCTGGTAGTGTAACTGGTCGTGGGTCTCTCGCATTGGCGTCGTCAGAGTGGGTGAGCCGAGAATGTTGTCACCTTTGCGCCAGAAGCCTGAGCTACGGTCGCCGTTTTCGAGTCGGCGCCACGCCGGAGGGCTGTACCCACCACCGCCAGATGCTGAATCCTCCACGCTGTCGTTTCCCTCGCTGTCGGTTTCGAGGAAGCCGGAGTGGGTCGACGGTTGTCCGAACGCCTGTGGGGTTTGTGGGTTCTCTTTCTGCTGGACGTGTTGCGGTTGTAGGGAATGTAACTGGTGTTTGCCGTGGGGAGAGATGGACGGTGTCAACAGTCGGTTGTTGGTCGGGTCGAAGCCGGGATGTGATGAGTCCCAGGATACCAGAGGAGAGCCAATTCGTGGCATGGTCGTTTGTGTCGATGTCGATAGGCTGTCGGCCTTGGTCCTCCCTATCACTGCTGTCCGGCGATTGACAATGAGGGTCATGTACGTCCACGTTGTTGCGGCGACTGCTATGAACCACCAGCTCGGCCGATTCCGCTGGCGTTTCCGCGGTGGCGTTCTTGCTGGTATATGCGGTTTTAGATGGTGTCAAGAACTTGTTGCGACTTCTAGGACTGTTATTTTCCTTCTCCCGTTCCTTAGCCCGTTGCCTCTCTCTCGAATCTCTAGTGGATGTCTTTTGGCGATCAACCCGGCTGGTCTTTTTCTTGCCGAAGAATCCGGAGAAGCGCTCTTTCTCACGGTTGTTGTACTCCTCGACGTAGCCGCCCAGAAGAGGTCGGAATGGTGGAGGCGGTAATGGCGGTAATGGACGATGTTGCCAATCGACAACGACAGGTTCTATATCACGCCACTGTCGAGTACCGACGTAATCGTCGTATCCGTCGCCGAGATCGTTGGCAATGCGTTGGCGTCTTTGTTGCACAGTGGCTATATCGTCGTTGCTTGTACGACGCCGGCCGAAGCGGAGAAGATGGGGAAAAGGTAAGGACGGCAGCCGCGGTAGATACAGGGAAAGAAAGACGAAAGCCAAGGTCAAGGCGGCCAAGAACGTGCTGGGTGCAATATTGATGCTCAGCAGAGACACGTTGTTGTGGACAGCAAAGAGTGGCTGCATGAATGAGACGGGGGGCGAGGTAAAGGGGAGAGGAAACATAAAAATAACAAGAAATAAGATAAGGATAGCGAACGAAAGAAAGAAAGACGAGAGTAGAAATGAGAAAATAGGGAAGGGAGAGGAAAGGCCAGCTGGACCAAAGAAATCTGGGTTCAGAAAGCGGTTGATGACGGGGAAGAGAAAAGAAGAGTAAAGACAAAGACAGCGAGGAAGAAGGTGACTCTCGTAGAGAGCAGTGGGCAATGGAAAGAACTGTCAAAAGGGGACAAGTGGACAAGAATAAACACGGACGAGGTCAGACACCACCTTGACGGCGTGCGCAAAGGGAGCTGGACGTTTACTGAGTACTGGCGCGGTGGAAGGCGATTGAAGTAATCGGGCTGAACGCAGATGTTGATCACACTGTACTTCGTATGGAGGCGGCTTTAATCGATAGGCTTGCTGGGCTTGCTGGGCTAGTCGAGGCTTTTCTTGCCAACCTGTGTTATTTGTGATGTCTTATTGTCTCGTCGGCTTGTCGTTTTTTGGTCTGGCGCAAGGCTATTTTGTTTGTCGTCCTCAACGGTGTGGGAAATCGAGAGGCTGGGAACGACGCTGGTAAGACAATAGGGCTCCTCTTTTTAATCGCCGTAGGGGTGCGCCCAAGCTTCTCATGCAGTAACCGACAGGGCCAGGCCGCGGGCCACACGTCTTCCTGCAGGCCGCACAAATGGCGACAGGTCGTCCAATCAACAAGAAGACACTTTGGGTGAACGAGGAGGACCTGGTGATGACGCAGAAATGGGTGGACCTTTAGGCCGTGCGATATGACGAGGTGGCCGCTTCAATGTCGGTCACTGCAAAGGTTCTTCGGTCACTGCTGTTCCTCGGGTCGACGCATCGGGCGGTATCAATGAACGTATGGAGAAATGAGATCCGGGCTTAAGATGTTTGAGGTGAAATGCCCCTTTAGTTGGCTCCCGTGATGTAAATGCTTGTTGCCGGGCCCTTCTTGCCATGCTGGGCTGGATTTGCCCCTCTCGACATGGCCGTACATTCCAGAGAAAGCAGGTACGAACCCCGCATCCTACACACGCTCGAACCATCCTTTCCCAACCACCCTCCATCGCGCCTGCCGCGTTGTACAGATATTATTACGGGACGACTTGTAAGATACTATACTACGAACAACGATCACCCCTTCTCTTTTTGAAACCGTGTTGTTAAAGTGCCTGCATGAACAGTCCTCGACTCCAAGATATGGCAGTCGCTGCCTAGTTAGGCCCCACACAGGCGTGGTCAGTGGTTTGTATTAGTCCAAAGAGGAAACAGAATGTGCGCCAAAGTAACACTAATCGACGTAAACAAAGCGGCTGGGAAAACACACTAAAGGACCCCCAAAGCCACTAAACGTTCGCTGCACGGCCCCTGTCCGCCTACCAAAAACCACTTAACGCGTCTCGGTTCAGCTACTCGACGCGTTTTCAGCGCCAGTCGCAAAACAAACAAGACAAGGGCGACTCTCTGCCTGGCTGTCTGATTGGCTCCAGGCGCGGTCGCAGTGACGCACCCTCTCCCATTCATATACGATGTCTTCCGACTTTTGTTTACGGAGGCGACATCTCCACCAGTCCGTCTTTGTCGAAGTACTGATGACATGCATGTTGTTTTTCACTTTGTCAGGCGAGCTACTGCGAGACACGAAAACGTAAAAACGCCCTCGTAGTTGAATAGTTTGATCGGCTGTGGACAGACCAGGAGAAAGGCAGGAAATGATGGCGAGGATGCCTCGGAGCCATTTGAAACGTAGATTTCATTATCGCTAACTGAGCATGACTATTTTTTTGGTCCAGTAATACTGCCTGGGCTCGGGATATAATAGCAAGTGCCGAAAATAAAGGAGCAACAACTGTGCGTTGAGCCGAAAGCAGTTAAATATGACAAGAGATTCAGGAAAGACATTGGACATGAGGAGAGAAAGAAGATCGGTTCGACAATCGCTGACCATGACGGAAACAGAAGAAAAAAAGAAAACTCCTCAACAGAGAAAACAAATGATGAGAAAAATAACGCCGTCGACAAGGCAATCGAATCAACAGTGCACTTTGCATGTCATGGCCGCCCACTCGTGACCATCCAACTAGTCGATCTTTGCATTAGCCAGGCTCCTGGCTGTTGGGTTGCTGAGGTTGTTGACTTGGTTAAAGGCCGTCCGCTTGTACTTGCTCTGCTTCCGGAGGCGCTTGCGGGCGACCATCACCGGCACAGAGCTCTTCGTCACCAAGTAGTTGGAAAAGGAGCCGAGAATCACACTGTTGTTGTTAGATATCGATACGAAACATGTTTCAAGTCTGGAAAGAGGAAGAAAGAGGAAGAAAGAGGCTGGAGCTTACCCCTTCAGAGCACTGCGACCACGACTGCCTAGAATGACCAGCGTCGGGTCCACCAAGTCAATCACCTCGGTGAGCAGGTGCCGCGGCGTCTTGCAGTGGAGCACCTCGACAATGACGCGCACCTGCAGCCTCGTTTTCCGTAGAAGCCTGGCGATTCTGTCGGTAATGTCCTGGACGGCACGGTGGCGGTCCTCCTCGGCTCGAGACCGCTGCGGCGCCGGCGACGCAGACGCTCCTGTGCCGCGCGTACTGCCGTCGGTGTTTCGCAAGATGAGCGACGGCCGAGACGACGCGGGCGGAGCCGCTACGCTAAGGGCCGCCGACGACGCCGTTGCCGTCGCAAGAGCTGAGAGCGAGTGCGTCTCGGGGAGCCGTCCCGTCGCAGTCGTGGCGGAGACCGCCTGTGCCTGCTCCCGCGTCGTCTTCGGTTCGTCTTGTGAGTCGGCTCCACCGGGAATCCCCGTCTCCTCGTCCACACAATATATGGCCACCAGGGTGTCGCCGTCGCGGAGAACGGTGCCGATGGCCCACTCCAGTGCATGAGTCGACTCATCGCTGAGGTCTGTCGCGACGAGGTACTTGCGGACGCGGCGATGCTCATCGTCGCCGGCTTCCTTTTGGACCTTGGCAAAATCACCGCGGTAGATGATCCGGATGGATCGCTGGGTTGCTGGCGTCGACATGATGGGCGTCATCGACAGTGTCAGCTTCTGCGCACTCTTGATATCGGTGTATTCAGCTTCGTTGTCCGAGTCCCACCGCGTGCGGGATTCGGAGCGCGACGCATCAAAGCTGTTGGCGGGATGGACACCAGACTTGGTCTTGACTTTGTCACCCGATGAGTTGGTGACAACAATTTCCGGTTCCAGAAGAGACCGATACGGTTGTGTGCTTGCCACGTGAATACCTGAAGGGAGGGGGGATGTTAGCAAGGTGTGGCTGACGACTGGGGAGGGGAAAGGGCGGTAATCCAACGTTATTTTGTATGGTGACGTACGTTCTTCCTCGGCCGCAGCCAGTAAACTCAAGGTTTGGCGGCCCGATTTGCGAGAATCAACGGGGGACTCGGACGCTTGCGGGCTCTTTTCGTCTGTAAAGCTTCTAGCTGTCTTACGGCCACGCTCGCCTTCCTCGTCCGACGAAGAGCTGTGATTGTCCTCGCTGCTGTCCTCGAGCAGCTCCTCTCCATCGGGGCCCAAATAATCCTTGGCCAAGCGGCCACTGCCGTTCGCACTCGAGCCTCGCATGGGAAGCTCGCTGAGACTGCCCCCACCAGAGCGCCGAATGTTGAAATCAGAAAGCCGCCGGTATGCATTTTGCATGTCGTAGCCTTGGCTGTCGGCCAGAAATGCGGCGCCGGCAGGACTGAGAGCACGCGTATTGATGCCTGTGTGTGGAGATTTGGTACGCACGCCGAGACGGTTGTGCGGTGACTGGGACTTGTGGCTGGGCCTCTTGCTACGAGCACCGCCCGCAGCACTCCGTCCATGAAGAGGGAGTGA
Organism: Sporothrix luriei; assembly: GCA_021398005.1. Taxonomy (NCBI): domain Eukaryota; kingdom Fungi; phylum Ascomycota; class Sordariomycetes; order Ophiostomatales; family Ophiostomataceae; genus Sporothrix; species Sporothrix luriei. Next base: position 123,285 of record WNLO01000083.1, on the reverse strand, counting down.
ATGGCCAGGTAGTTTGAGGCTGCCCACATCGGTGCCGCGCATGACCTTGGCCATACTGGTCCCACGTTTGGAGCCCGGACCAGCCGCATGCGAGCTGGACAGCCCCGAGCGTTTAGTTAACATGGGACTCTCGCGGTTGGTGATGATGTCGGCGAACTGGTAGTTGGCCGTGGGGTCAGCGCGGTCGGACCGTCCCTGGTGCGCCCGGGGCCCAAAGCTGACAGGATGGCCCGCGGCGTCGGACATGCTTCTCAGGTGGTGTACACCACCGCCACCGCCGCTGCCACTGCTGTTGTGGCGATGGTGGCTCGCGGGGGGCAGTTTTGGCTCCGTCGGTGAGCTCTGGGCGCTGAAGACGGGTTGGACGGTGGGCAATGGCGGGCTGTCAATATCCAGCATGCTACGGATGGGCACGGGTGGCGGCCGCACGGGGTCGATGTCCAGCATGCTCCGTATCTGTTGCACTGCCGGGCGCGGGGAGTTCTGGCGAGAGGCATTGGACGCTCCTGCGGCGGACGCATTGGACGTCTCGGGAGGGGCCTCGAGGTCGTCGTAGTCGAGAATGCTCTGCATGGGAGAGCGCATGGGCGAGCGGGGGTTGTTCGAGTACGGCGATGTGGACCTGCCAGCGCTGGCAATGCTCGACGACCGGCGACTGCGATCGGAACGGGATGCGAGCAGCGCCAAGACCTCCAGGCGCTCCTCGTCCATGACCGCCTCCATCGACATAGGTTTGTGCGCCATTGTGGTAGGCGATGTTTTGCGTGATTCGGTGGTGTATAGGCGAGTTACCAATAAGGAGATATTAGAAGTCAGAATCGCGATTGTAACTGCCGAGGCGACGAGTGTTACAGCGACGAGTAGTGGCGTAGTTCGATTCTTGGGTCGCAACGTAGACTCCGAGGGTGAGGGCGACAGTCTCGTGTCGACAGATCGAGATGCTATGACGCAACCAACGGAAAACTAAAAAAGGCAAAAACAAATCGTCTGTTTTACAGATGAAAAGTCGAGATGCTCGTTGTGAAGGGGGAGCAAAGAAAGCTGAAGAGCTGAGCAGCACGTGGCGGGGCGAGACACAAGTCGGGCGAGCCACGAGCAAAACTGGTAAAGTGAGGGTAGGGCAGGGGAGGAGAAGGCCACGTCTTGGCAGCTTGGCAGCTTGGCAATGAGGCTTGATAATGACCGGCAAAGCGACTCAGAGCGGCGGCACAAGGGGTTGTCAAACAGGCAATACCGGGTGGCTCGTTGAACCGACGACGCGAAGCATAGATGGGTGCTCACGAGTCTGCGCGTGTCGAGATATATCGTGTGCGCTCTTCGGAGTGCGCGATCGGTGTGATGTGATGGTGGGGATACAAAGCATAAAATAGCGGCTGAGATGCAACTTGGGTGTGGAATCGTTTGGCGGCGTGCGAGCGACGAGATCTATCGCGGGATGATGGTCGGAGGCAGTAGAGAGAAGACGGCCTGGAGCATCAGCATCGTGTATCGAAAAGGGCCGCGAGGTATGTTGTCGTTGTTGACGTTGTAATTGTCAGTCGAGTTGTCGTCGCCAGCGTGGGCCAATCGATCGCGTGCGCACAACTCGTGGTAGTTTGGCAGGCGTATGTGGCACTTTACAACCCTTGCAGGAAGCGCACAGGACTCTGAAACCGTGACAGGGTTGTACAGGATTGAGACAGAGGCAGAGGGCGAGAGATACGGCACGGGGTTGTGAGGCAGACAAAAATAAGACGATTCTCAAGCCTCATCGACTGTTTCCTCGGAAGGTTTTTGTTTCTCGGGCCGTGAGCGGTGGGGTGGCTAGGAAACAAACGGTACGTTGAAAGCTGCCGAGTGTCCACAGGTTGATGCCAACAACGGTGTTGTGTGCGAGAGAGGATGCGAGCAAAAGAGATTGCGAATAAAGATGATGGAGAGAAAGGGAGAGAAAAGGACTGGGAGCCGCGATGTGGTGCGCCCTTGGGCAGAGAACGACAGAGCCTGATACGAAGCTCGAAAAGGCAGGAACCGTACCTCCCCACTTTAGATAAAACAAGCGTGGCTCCTTCCGCCGCCGTCAGGTCCAGCAAACCGCGAAGATCGTTTCCAGAGGTCGCGGGGCAGTCGCAGCTTCCTTTCCAAGACAATCAGAGAGACAGAGTGAAGATGAGCCACTGCAAGGAAGGTGCGTGGAGAGAAAAGGGAAAGAGGGTGGGAGGAGTGGGAGAAAAGAGGGAAAGAATCAACGAGAGAACGGAACGGCGAGGGGGACGAGCTTCCTGATAGCGACGATAACCCAGTAATTAGAGTGAGAGCAATAGCGGGCGTGCCAAGCACCGACCTCGTTCTGGGCCTTTGCCCTGCGATGCACGGGGCGTAAAGTAATAATTAACGCCCTAGTGGTAGTTCTCCGCAAACCGTTGGCTTGCAGAGCGCTCTGAAGGCAAGGCAAGGAAAGGCTTGCATGGTGCAAGCGAGCCTTCCCATCCAGGTCTTTTAGCGGGTGGGCGTACTTCGTAGTGGTTGCGCCTGCCCAATTTAGAGTGCTGAGCCCTACCGTACCGCCCCTCCTCCTCGTCGCAGTGTGAAGTGCCAGTTTCCAGTGGAGTGCTGGGCGGTGGGTCTGCTCTTACTCGCTGAGTCGATGCTTTGTCTGTCCGTATTAATACGAAATAGTCCTTAGTCCAATAGGGCGAGGCAGCACTCCACTAAAAGGCAAAAATGGGCCCCATACGGAAGCACAGTCATATCCCCGGCCCGCTAGAAGATGCCCAACGACTGCTGTCGATAGACCGGTCACATTGTCCCACGGGACCGTTTAGTGGGTTGAGGGCGCGGAATTTGGTTCCTTCCTTCGAATACTCATTCTCAAAAACCTTTTTTCCCTCTCACTTTACACATGTCGGCGTGCTCCTGCCGCCTTGGCCGTTGTCGCCGTGGCCGGCGTCGTATTACATCTGCATCGACTTTGATTCACAGTCCAGACATCTCTGGTCTTCCAATCGCAAGCCAGACGCGTTAATTATTCCGTGGCCTTGGTGGCGGTGGCTGCCGAGCATGCATATGTACGCCGTATTATGCTGCAGTGATATGCGTCACTAACAAATATTCACAATCAAGCGGCGAATCGCACGATGGGCACATCGGGACTGACAATGGCTCATCCTCCAAGTAATATATGATGGCCTTAATGGCTTTTCGAAAGTCGTGGGCAATCTGCTCTGGCCAGCAGCTGAGTGGCCTGGGTGTGGTGTGCTCACCTAGCGTCTGCCGTCACCACGACCTTCCTTTGGGACAGCGTGATCTGTCTGATCTTTCTTGCGATGGCGTTTGTTATTGAGGAGATGTTGCTATTTTCAGGACTGGCCTTCAAACTTGTCCATCCACGTGCAACAGCTCTAGATGTCGGGGTCCTTGGATGCCTGGATTATTGTCCGGCCCGTCAGCGTTACACAAACCGCCTGCAATTGTATCCCACCGCATTCTCGACTGCGATCGGAGGCACATGGCGGAAACGGTACATCTGGTTGGCTTTTGGTCTTGAATCTGCTCGTGCGAGACGCCTCGGCTCCGACCAGGGCCGCATTCTGATTGCAGAACAGGATTACTACGTCGCACAAGCCGGCACAGTTGGACCCCAATTGGGACGAGCGTATGCACAATAGTATGATAGGCAGATCGATCGGCTTTGTTCTTCGTCTAATGGGTTGGTACGTAGTACCGTAGTATAGTTACAGAATAGATGCATCGGAATATGCACCAGCATTTGCTTCAAGATATGCCACTACCGCAATCCCACTCTCTTCGGAGTGTGGCTGCATATGCAGAACAAAACAAAAACGCTCGCTTCGCCCGCTCGGCTTTCCGGCCAGCAAACAAAACACGTTGCCCGTCGGCGGCTTATAACTTGCTCTCCGGCTGCAGGAGAGACAGCTTCTCCCGCAGCGACGCCTCGGCCTCTTTGGCAATCCGCTTCACCAGCACATCGCACGTCGGGATGTCGTGGATCAGGCCAATGACCTGGCCGGCCGTCCAGACGCCGTAGTCGGGGTCGCCGTTGAGAAACACCTGGCGGCCGCGCGCGCCGCTCACAAACGGCGCAATATCGGAGAACTCGCCCGACGTGCTCTCGCGCTCGACCTTGAGGGCCTCCTCCGTCACCTTGTTGCGGTACAGCCGCGTGGTGTTGCGCCAGCGGCGCAGCACCAGGGCGGTGTCGGTCTCTTGCGCCCGGACAATCGTCTCCTTGATGTTGTTGTGGATCGGCGCCTCGACGGTGCACATGAAGCGCGTGCCCATGTTGACGCCGCAGGCGCCGAGGCACAGCGCGGCCGCCAGGCCCTGGCCGTCGGCGAAGCCGCCCGACGCGATAAAGGGGATCTTGAGCGTCTGGCGCGCACGGCTCAGCAGGATGAAGTTGGTAATGTCGGACTCGCCGACGTGGCCGGCGCACTCGAAGCCGTCAATGGACAGGAAATCGACGCCCAGCTTGACGGCGCTGAGGGCGTGGCGGATGGTCGTGCACTTGTGCAGGACGATGACGCCGGCCTTCTTGAGCATCGCGATGACGGGGCCGGGGCTGTTGCCGGCGGTCTCAACAACCTTGATGCCCTCGTCAATGATCGTCTGGGTGTAGGCGGCGTAGTTGGGCGGCACAAGCGACGGCAGCAGGGTGATGTTGACGCCAAAGGGCTTGTTGGTCATGGTGCGGCAGCGGCGGATCTCGTCGCGGAGCTCCTCGGGCGTCTTGAAGATGAGAGCCGTGATGATACCGAGACCGCCGGCGTTGGACACGGCGGACGCCAGCTCGGCGTAGCCTGGAAATGAAACATGTCAGCTGTTTGTGTCCGGGCATGCGTGTCGGGGCTGTGACGTCGTCGCGTCGTTCGTTGCGATGCCAGTTTGCGATTTTGCCGCTGTCACATGTGAAAGCACGGCCGCTCGCAGGGAAGGGGAGAAAAAATGTTCACGTACCGACGTGCATCATGCCGCCCTGGACGACGGGGACTGTATTGCAAAGAAGAGCATCGAGTCAGCATTGAGTTCTCGATTGTATCCTTGTTGTCCTGACTTTCAGACAAAAGGAGGGACGCCGTCCAAGAAAAGCATACCTGTAATCCCCAGCCGTCTGGTGAGCTCAGTGTTGAACGGCATTTTGGCGGTACACTGGGGTGTGGAGGAGTGGTCGGTAGAGTGAAAGTGGTGGAAAGAAGAAAACGAGAACAAGAGTACGTCAAAGGAGAAAACAAGAAAGAAGAGAAGGGGATGCGTCGTGAGAGATAAAAGAGAATGCGCCTAGACAACAATACTGAGACGCGCGGAAAGAGTGGATGGCCGACAGTCGTTCCTTCTCTAGTTCCTCCACATAGAGAGAAATGCGGTTGCTAATGACTCGCCTGACACGCCCGCGTACAGTATGCTGCCGTTGTGGAGGAGGGGCCACTCAGCTGATGGGGAACTTGCCGAGGTCCAGGTGCCTGAAGCGGCGGAGAAGACACGCAAAGGGCGACGGAAAGTATCCACTTTTTCTCCAACTGTCGGCTTGGGACAGTAGCTGCCCGTGACGGCAAAGTATTGTTGGAGGCTCTTGCCGTTGTTAACAGGCGCAAAGAAGGACTTTCCTTCCAAGAAAGGAGGCAACAAAGAAAATATAAGGTGTAGAATTAAAAAAAAAAAAAAAAAAAAAAACTGCGGCGAAGATAAATATAAGGGACCGTACTACGGTACAGAATAGTGTAAAACTTCAGCTGCTTTACGAATAGAGGCAAAATCTCCCTTCTAGCACGTATGAATGACGGCTCGTTTGTAGGGCGCCGTGGCCTTGTTGTCTTCTAGAATGTTTATTGGATCAAAATGAACCGAATAAGAAAAGCGCAAAAGGATAAGAAAATATCGGCCTGGCCTTGAACGTTCACAGTGCCTCACCCCCCTTTGTACATAGCTTTGTAGTGCGTCTAGTTACATAGTTTTACGTTGTAAGTCGTAGCTTCAGCGTAATAAGATGGATGAAGGGTATTATCTATTGGCGCAGGACTCAGCGATCAAACAAACTGAACAAGACCAGCCATTAAACGTCCAACTAACCAACACCATTTTTATGTTGGGCGCGACGTGCGACCCCCTCAATGAGCGCTTCTTGTCGAATCCATCCACTCTTCATGTCGAGAATTGTAAGCCACTGCTTTTGAGGAGAGCCCGTCAAATCGAAACGCAAATATTGGCCCCTCTATAACGGGCCGACGCGAAATGAGGCTTTGGATCAAGGGCAGAATATGGGAGGGTTGCTTTAGGCTGCCTCGCAGAGGCCGTGAAAACAGGCCAGTCAATCACACTGTTGGCGGACACCCAATAAGAACGAATAAAGAGCCGCCCTGGATTCCGTCCTAAATTGCTGGACAACGCGAAGAAGAGGGTGTCGTTGAAACCAGAGATGCAAAAGATGCAGCTGGACAGAGAAAACAGGGCTGATAAAAGAGCAGATATGAGAGGTGTGAGCAATTAGGCATCGACGCGGATATCAAAGTCGTGTGTGGCGCAACCGAAAGACATGCCCTTCCTCCTTCTCTATCTGTTCCTCCATATTTTACTTCCTTTACTTCTTTTTTTTCTTGTTTTATATCACAACAGTGTATTTTGGCGTTGGAGATTTCTGGCCCAAGTATCGTTTTCAGCAAAACACTGCGTTATCATTTTGTTTTTTCACCACTCGATTGTAACAATTTGCACCTTGGATATTATTATGCCATGGAAGATCCTGATATCATTCTCTATCTCTACCCCAGAGACGGGCATGCCGGGATGAATGCATCCGCCGCCATCTCCCGCGAGGAGAATCAATCAAGATTTGTGCCGAGTCGCCGCAACGACGCTTTGGTTGATCGCCGGGAGAGGGAGTCAACTGAACAGTCAGAGGCCCTTGCTTAAAAGTACGGTTCAGCCACGGTGCACGGAGTCGACTAGGCGTGGTGGTCGGCTGCGATGACAACGTCGACTTGAATCTTCCAAATCTGCCCGGCATCAGTCGATTCCACCTTGCCTTCACGTTTGACGACCAGAACCGACTTATAGCCAGGGATCTAGGCTCTGTGTACGGGACTCGAGTCATCTACGGTGGGGATGCGGGACATCGCAAGTCGAATTTTGACTGGCTTCTACAAGGTCCTAGCATTCATGAGAACGACCAGCCAGTCCTCAACATTACAAAAGACATGCAATTCAAGGTTGTTGTTCCCCTCCGCGATGTCACGTCCCCGGACTACATCGACAGAGTGGCAAAGTTTCGCAACGGCACAGCTGATCCCGAGAATCTCTTCGAATCCCTTGTTCTACAAAGCTGCCAAAGCACTGCGCTCCCTTCTGAGGCACCTACGCCATTGAGCTCCTCGCGCACCATTCTCTATAAGAAAATACTAGGTACGGGGTCCTTTGGCGTGGTCTCATACGCTTGGAATGTGACAACTGGCGAGGAATACGCAATAAAAGAGCCTAAGGAGGAGCTTATCGCAACCGGCCAAGTCGATATGGACACTTGGAAGAAAGAGGCCAAGATTATGGGAAGCGTCTCTCATGTAAGTACTGTCAGTGGTGCTGTTCGCAGGTGCCCCACAGGAGGATCATATAAGTGGCTTCTACTCCGTATGTCGTGCTAATATCCTAAACACATAGGAACACATTGTGGAATTCCTCGGCGCTACTTACTTGCCTCATCCTCAGCTGAGGTTCGAGTATGTTCCCGGAGGCGACTTCGAAGAGTGCCGTAACCTGTCGACTTCTGAAAACACCCAAGTCCTCTGCCAACTGCTCTCCGCCCTTCGATATCTCCATGCACTCGAACCACCTGTCGCACACCGCGATATAAAGCCGGCCAATATCCTGGTGCTTTACCGGCGCCCCGGCGCTATCCACGTCAAGTTCGCCGACTTCGGTTTGGCCAAGGCGGCCGACTACCTACAGACATTCTGCGGTACTCTGCTCTGGGCCGCTCCCGAGATCTACAACAAGGCTTCGAATCCACGTGAAACTGCAAAGGACAAGTATGACGTGGCTGTTGACATTTATTCCTGCGGCGTCGTGATCGCCTCTAAGGAGTGTAGGCTTCCATTGTATAGGAATCACTACCAAAACAGCGCTACCGATTGGATAGGCGCGGTCTTGGTGCACGTTAGGCGGCATGCGGAGAAAGGTAACGCCCTTCTGTCCTTGCTCCTCGACACAATGCTCGTGAAAGACCCTCTGGAACGGAAGGCGGCACCATACTGCTACGAGGAGGCTCTCCGGCTCTTTCGTCGCATGTCAGACAGCCACGTCAGCGTGCCGCCGTCTCTCAATGCAAATGAAAGTGACCGGAACTATGAGGGTGGTGAGAGCGGTGAGGACAGCGGTACAGATACGCCAACGTCTTCGATCCTCGACAACGACAGTACCTCGCGGCACCAAAGTGTGTACGAAGCCTCTACGGTACGCCCCAATTTGAGGATCACATCACCCAATGCATCTCTTATTGGCCAGCTGGGCTACGGTGGCTCGAGCTTGATCGACTCCATTATCAACTCGACAGCACCTCAGACAGTCAACAGTTCAGATCGCAGTTCAGATACAGGAGCTCCTGCCACTCAGCTGCGTCAAGACATCGACAGCTCCCTCGTTATACAACCGCAAGGAACCTTGTTTGGCAGCGAGCCCGGGAGTCCTGAGCCCGGGTGCTACGAAGCAGGTGTTGTGGAAGACGTACAGCCTCAGGCCGACGACGTCTATTTCTTGGTTCACAACATTCTCGGCCGCGCCGTTCAAGAAGACGATCAAAAGCCTACACAGACATCAACAGTCGGAGAAGCTACGCCTCGGTCAGCGCGCAAAAGGACACGCTCTGGCAATGGGACCTCTCTGCTGGACGTCCACCAATCGCTCTCAGAATCGGCTTCAAGAGGCGAGGCCCCGCACGATGCATCTTCAAGGATTCTGTCACCAGTAAACGAGGACAAGCGGCCGCGGTTGTCTATAAGTTAATGGGCAGAGTTTAGCGGATATGTGAAGTCCAGTACTTTGTATATTGTAAATATAATATGCTGAACGTTATTGACACTGCATGGCCGTTTGCAAACACATTTATCACTATGCTCCTAAAATAGCGAACTTGCAATGCTACGGGCCGGACCGATCTTTAGTGGTCTTTTAGGCCTCGTCTAGCCAACCAGGCGCTGTAGTATTACATAATCTGTGCCTTGGGTTTTTAACCGCCAACTGCTACCAGGCGATCTATTTAAAGTGGGGCGAGTGCGCCAGCCCAAAACAAAACAGACAGCCCCATGCCGCGGCCCCCTGTCGCCCAGCTGCCAACATCAGCCGTGCGCCCTCTTGCGCGATCTTGCCCTCGTTCATTACTTCACCTCCGCAATCTCTCCCATAATGTCCCTCGTCCCATCTGCGTCTCACGCGACTTTGTCTATTGGCGCTCAAAATGACATTCGACGAGCCTCGCGGCCGTGTCTTCGCGGCCGCCGAGCTTTTGGAAGTCGAAATGAGCCAGCTTATCGAGTACATTAAGAGCAGCCGCTCCGATAATGAGGAGCTCAACATCTCAAACATCACTGGCATGGAGAAGCTCTCCGACAGGGAAAGCGACGAGCTGCTGCGGAAGCTGAGGTGAGAAGTACTGCTACTCTTTCTCCTGCTGCTACGGAGTATGACCACTATACTAGTTCGTACTCACTTGCCCATCTCACGGACGCCGCTAATGCATGATTGTTGGTAGGGATGCCGGTGATGCTGCCACCGCCACATCGCAACCGATAAATATAAGCACTCTGTTTTCTCGTCTGAACAACTTGGACGTGACCGCAGACGGGTTTGTGGAACGAGGGCCTCCACGTCCACCTCCCGAGTCCATCGGAGGCTCTCCTACTCCGCCGGTGATGACTGGGGAGAGAGATTTTGAGATTGCAAGCTTCCATGTGCTCCGCAAACTGGGCGGCCGGGCGGTCTGTTCCATCGAGGCGCTGTTGCAGATCCTCGCCGGTTCTGGCTCTGAAGCGAGCATTACCGCCATTTTGCCCTGGCTCACTGATTCAGACACCACCAACCGAACCGCACAGTTAGAAACGGTGTTCTCGAGGCAGCTTGATCGCTGGTGGGACTTTCAAAAGTGGCAGTGGGGCCAGCGCGGGGACCCCAATGGCGATGGAGGATTCTCTGTATTCCTCGAGGCACAACGGGACATGTGCGAGCGGATGGATGCCTACCGGGAGATAGCCCACCCCTTGTTTGAAGCAAACACAAGACGGTTATGGCAGCTGAAGCCAGGCCTCCGGCAAAGTGGTGAAGATCAATCCTTCTCCACGTACACCGCGACTGTCAAGAGACGCCTCGCGCCTCACAACTTCAGCCGGTCCTTACAACTACGAAAGGACCCTCGCCAGCAGACGGAGTGGACGACTTGGCTCGAATATCTCAACTTTGAACAGTGGTGGTTTGAGAAATACTCCCGAACCCTGGAGACCAAGGAATCGCGATACGATAAAGCTTGGAAGAAGCTGATACTGGCCATACAGTCTTTACCGGATGGAATGATAGACTATGCACCAAAGGGAGAGACTGGCTTTGCGTTCACAATAGACGCAAATGACATACAAAACACAGACGACACAAAGGACACAAAAGACCGACAAGACTCGTCCCCAGATAGCGACAGCATCTTATGGGATCCGAATGAGCGGCAGAACAGCATAAACAAAACCGTTGGCGATTTCATTCGAGAGACAATACCATATCGGCGTACCGAGGCGATTGTCCGTCGCCAACGAAGGCGAGTGCAGTGGATTCTCAGCGAAGCGCGTTTGATGGAGGCGGAAATGTCCAAGAAAAGGACGACGAAGCAGGACATACGAGCCGGGAACAAAAGGCTGCGTGGTGACGTTGAGGACCAAGACCAGGATGAGGACCAGGATCGGGGACGGGATCAGGTCGTTGCCACCGAGCGACGGCCTAAAAGGAAAAGGACGGGTGACAGTGGAGATCATGCCGCCTTGGGCACAACCCCGGTAGGGCCTCGTCGAAGTATGCGTCTGCGCTCTCTACCTACTTCGTCCACCCGGCGTCTGAATACTCGAGGGTAGCGGAGTGGGGATTTCAGACTGGGGATGGTAGATAATGATACCCTCGTAGAGTGAGCAATGGAGGCCGGACCAGAGGCAGGAGCACAAAAGAGGCAAGCCCACCTTTCCCCAGTTTGCCCCAGATACCGACCTGACTAGTTACGTAGCGAAAGGAGCTACTGTTTGCTTCCAAGGCCCTAAAGCATGCGCTGCTTGGACCACAGCCGGCCGTAGACGGCGCCACCGGCCATTTTGAGAGACGACGATGCTTCGTTCACTTCATTCCCATGTAGCCTCAAAGTCTCGTCCGTAGACATAGATCCTTCAATACCGTCTTACTCCGCAGAGACTCTCGGCCTCCGTATCCTTACCACACTCTGCTGTGCGAGGTTGCTCGACGTGCGTTTTTTGCCTGCCACCTAGCGATGCAGGAAACACAATGTTCATTCTCCTCGGGCCGTGCCTTCTTCCTTCAGCTTGCAACTCTTTCGCTGTGTTCTTGTATCTTGATGCTGATTCGATTTGGAGATTCTTTTCGTTTGTCCCCTCCCTCTCTCCATGGCGGTGCAATACAGCTCGACCGATGTCATTCGAGTTCGTGGCACAGTCTTGCGGCCTCTGATCCTCGCTGATGTGCGTCTGCATTGTCTTATCACGTATTTTCTGGACCGTCCCGACCGTCTAGACTCCGGAATGAGCGATTGACTCAACGTAGCGAATCGGAACTGTAGACCATGGATAAATGGTGATGCAATTGAGAAAGCTGGTTCGACAGTACCCGTTGTCCGCGGTTCTCTTGTGGTCTTTTCTCCGCTGGCTATCGTCCCGTCGTGTCTGAGATCGGGGAGTCTCTCGGCAGTCAGGTGAGTCAAGCTCTGTCTTGGAAACTATCCGACGTAGACGTCAGCTGATGTCGCCGTCTGTTCTCTTCTTGTGTAAAATATCTGGCTTCTCGAACGTTTCTGTGTGGCCCTGCCCCAGCCTCTATCCATCTTCCCTTCTAGTATGGGCTGGCTCACCTGTAGTGTGCAGTGCGGCTGTTGAGCAGGAAGAATGACGTCCTGTGTGAGTGCGAAGAATCATCAGTTGGTAGGATGCATCACTGTGGTACAACTTGGTCATCCCCAGACAAGAGGGGGAAGGCACGACAGGCCGACGGCACACTTTCTGTGCATCTGGATAGACCCGTTGGTCGCACCTTCTACATCTACAGATCTGTCGCCTGCCTCTTTTCACATCCACAACGCTCAGGTCGTGACTTCCTCATCATGCCAGGTCGCACCTGCTTCTTCTCGTCTCCTTCCCTATCTGGCATTGCCGTGCTTGTCTTACCCCTTTATTGCAGTACATGCAGTGCATTTCTGCCGTATCCCAAATTTTTGTGCTTCCCAACATCTTAATCCTGTCTTCATCGTCTCTTTTCTTCACCTACAGTCAGAACAACCCGCTCTGCATATTGTTCTCTGACCCCACCGTACCACCCATCGTGTCCGGTGCTACCTTGCCCCCCAAAACGATTGTGGCAACGAACATGCCACCGTCCGCTCTCGTGATGGAGCGATACACCATTGCCCTTTTTTCTGGCCGTCCTTCTGTTCTTGTCGCCTGTCTTCCTTTGTCTTCCTCTGTCTTTCAAATACGCAATCGCCCTTCTCCCACTCTTGTGTTGCCGTGAATTGGCCTTGTTGTACACCAGAATTCGTGCTCCTGATACGATTTCGAGCCGCACCGGCGTCTCGTCATGACAACGTGTGTATTTGTCACACGATTCGAAGCCGCATACACATACGTCCAGCAATACCTATTTGCTGATGCAATTTCCCTTGCAGGAGTAGTATAGGGTAGCCTTTTGACTAACAACTAGTAGAAGACCCGATGTCGACCCCCTTTGCCGACTCGGGAGCATCCTTCGGCACGAACAGCGCCAGCTGGACCATCCGTCCTCTCGGCTAGCTGTTGGTCATTGTTCAACTTCAGCCCGCCAAGCCCAATGCACAAATACCTCCATTCTTGGTCCGCCCTATTGTTCGGCTAGTGGATTCTTCTTTTGGGTTTCAATGACCTGCAGGTCATACAACGGAGAGGCCATTGTCTTTACCGGTGCCTGCTTCGCCACAGCGATATTGTTGATGTTGTCACGGCCGTTCGCCAGCGAAACATACAGCGTACGCAAGTTATGGCCAATGAACGGCCAAAGTTTATTGGCAGCCCCAAAAGCGGCCGTGTTAGCTGGGACTTGCTGGCAGGGCTGACCGCAAACAATTGTCCTGCCTCGCTTTACATCATCACGAGCCATAAGGGACGGCTGTCCCAGGCCGACGTGCAATGTTTTGCAGGTTTCGGCCTTTTATTTCAGTTTTATTTTGACCCAATCGCGGCCTGACGAACCAGACCTTTTGTCGCCAGGGCGCAAGACAAACTGCGGTGAGTTGTTGCGTTGTGTCGATTCTGCTCGTGAATGCCAACACGAGTATGCTTTCCCTCTGAATGAGAAATGATACGTACCTAACACGAAGCCAGGTTCCGCAACCGCAGCCGTCAAACAAGTATCCCTGTGGTTCACGTTGGACAGTGTCATCTCTAGAGCATTATCCGCTACACGGCAACCCGTCAAACTACTCAGCCCGATGACGGGCAGCTCGGGCTAAGCGGCGGCTCCCGTTTCTGGTTAACGTCTCCGCCTTCGCTTTCGACATCTAGTTCATGTCCTCCCGATGTTTAGGTGTGTTATTCTTCTTGATAATTAGACCTCTAGTTTTTGTTTTTTTTTGTTTTTTTTGTTTTTTTGCCTTTCCAATCCCACTCAATCTGTTCTCCGTCTATCCGGTAATAAGGTCGTGAGACAAATTTCCGTCAGACTCATAAAACATCAAAAGAATCGACAATCGACAAGCTGGCCCAGCTGGCTTACCAGTTATGCAAGACATCCCCACCATCTTCGACACCAAACCACTGTTGTCAATCTTATGCAAAGTCCACGTCACTCGAAAAATCGACCAACGCATGGCACAAATATAAGGCTCATAGAATCGACCGCTGAGACGTCACAGAAGGGTGTGGTGAGGTAGAAAAGCCACTGCTGGCTTGCATGCCACTACGAGGGGTATGCATCCCAGCATGCGCCCTCCCTCGTCCCGCCAATTGCTGGTTGTTGCATCTGTGCCGTTGCTTACCATTCCAGGCCATTTTCATCCCACAGGCTATTTATATGATCTTGTGTCTTAAAGACGCTTGCCTGGCAACCCGATATGCAAGAAAGTGTCTGTGAGCTGAAGTCTTTTATTCGATAAGGCCCGACTTACTGCAGGAAAAGCACAGAATTTTACGAATCAACAATATCAGCCCAACGGGATGGCGTGGCCGGACATAAACCCGATGGGATGGCACGGGGGCCCGGAGAGTTGTATTTGGTCTCATTGACTGTGGTGCCTTACATTTGCAGAATAAGATGGGGTGCGTTGTTGTTACTGCATCCCCCATCGCGGAATCCACCCCCATCATCGACCTCACGGCCAATTGCCCGCAAACGATAGGCAGCTTCGATCGAAAACGCATCGAAGGGTGGGTTTTGCGGTGCCTGAGCAGGCACTCTCCAGATTTTGGTCCCAGGGTTACTGCCTGCCAGCTGAAAGTCTGAGGAAGAATCTCCAGCCCTGACCTTACCTTCACTGGTTGGCACCTATGCCAATAACATCCCGCTTTAGAAACAGAGATTCTCAGCAGTTGAAAGGACATGTCCAACGCCACTTTTGTATCGACCTTACTGCCCACCAGGCAGTACACTGGCAAACAAAATTAGCATCGTCAACGACCTTCCTCTGCTTGTTGACGAGCAGCGAGCATGCTAGCGATATTACACTACATGTGAGCAAGCATGCGCCTGGCTTGCCGAGATAAAAGGTTTTTTTCACTGCCACAACCTACACTGCAACTACAACATTGACAAAAGGCGCCCGAAAGTCCAGCTGATCACTGCTTCCTGTATACCGCTCTCTACCATCGCGTGCCGTTGTAATGCGAGTAGCCTAACGGCAGCAGCATCATTTCGTTCGTTTGTACACCCGTGTCATTGACTTTCCGTGACAAGCCAATCTTCCAGTGCCCTTGTCTTCGCTTCCGCAGAGAGCACAAGCAGTGAATGTTGGCCTTTGTGTGCTCGGCTATTGGCATATTTCGTCCGCCTTCCAATGCCGTTGGGCTTCTTTTGTTACACGAAATGTCAACAAAAGGGGAACAAGGCAACAATTCTCAGTTTAAGACACTGACGGAAAGAATAGGAAAGTTTTCGTCAGTACACTTGTTCATTTCGTACGACACGTCGACGGACGCAAGTTTGTTTCATTGCGAGCAACACGAGCGAGCTTGCCTATTGTTCTGGAAGACAGCGCGGCACCCATTCCGTCCCCATTTCAGTCAGAATTTACGACTTCGGGAAACAAGCCCATATCTCAAGCGCACAGCCTCCAGATTTGCTTCTAGAAGGACAACAAAAGCCGTGCGCGCTCAAACCTGGGTTCGGCCCACGGAAATGGCACGCTGGAGGGGTTTTCGAGGAGTTGTCTCTCCCAAGCAGAACCATCCTCCAATCTTCTAGTCAAGTGTCCAAAACGCTCCTACAAGGGTTAGACAAGGGGTGTGCTTGCAGCTGCAGAAAGAGTAGGGGATGGGGCAGAGAACGAAACATTGTCAAGGAAGAATAAAAAAAAGAAGACTAGGGAAAGCGAACTGTGAGAGGAAGAGCCAAAAAAGAAAACAAAAGCCCAAGTTCCGTTCATCTGGCCAAGTGCGTCAGCCCGGCATAAACGCATGTCTTTCTGCCAACAGACGCCCCCTCCCCTCGCCGGCCTGGCCACCTCTTTTTCTTTTCTTGGACACAACATCTCTTTGGTAACCTTTGTTGCTGCCCGTTCCCGAGAGAATACAAACAAACAGGGCGAGGCAAAGGAAAACGCATCCATCCACAACCCGAAAAGTTTCAAACAATTCACCAAACGTCACTCACAAAATCTCCACTGCAGCACTGGGCACTAAACGGCTGCCACGACAGTCGACTTGTTTGGAAGTGTCTTTGACGGACGCTGTGAACCCAAGGGCTGCCTCTCTCAAGGAGTATATAGACCCATCGTCGACCTTCACCTCCTTTCGCGCCAACTCTCAGCTCGGCAACTGAACTGTTCCTGTTTTAAAACATCTCTGCTTTCATTCTTGATTCGTCTTACCTATTCCTGTCCCTGTCTTTGCCTCTCTTTACCTGGGCCTTACTTTTATACGAGGAACGCTTCATCTCTTTCTCTTCACGGCTCCAATTGTCTACGTATTTTTACCTCTTTCAACCACCAGCGCCAACCATGCCCAGCTCCTCTTCCCTCTTCTCTGGGTCCTCTAAGAAGGCCAACATTTCGGCGTGGCAAGAAAGACTGATCGGTAAGTATTCAGGAGATCCATTGTGAGGAACGACAATTCTGATGTTGCGCACATTTCGAGGAGCATCCTTCTTTCCCACACCCATCTGCTGAGAAATATTCTCCGGCGCGGCACAAAGCCAGATCTAACCAGCCCCAATAGAAGCCTGCCGCGATTGCAATATCGACCCCCCAGATTTCCAGGTCGTTTCCGATCAGCGAGGTATGTGCCACCCACAAATACTACCGGAGAAAATGGTCAAGCCGTCGCTCTCTTCAGCCTCCAACGTCCCAATTATGTCATGTGGCTAACCCGCGTGATCCTTTTTTTTTCTCCGCAAATATAGGAGGACGCACTGCCTGGTCAAGCCGGGTGTCTGTCTACGGCTATGTCTTCGCGGCGCGGTATTGGTACGATGGTAAGAACGTCAACAATGCAAAGGAAGATGCTGCTGAGATGGCATTGGCCTGGCTGACGGGGGGGTCCAACCCGAGCTCTCCCTCGACGTCCCGTTCCGGCTGGTAATCTGATGCCAGTGACGCACATATCGTACATGCCTGTGTATTGGCCATGAAGCGCTGAAAAGCAACTGATAGAGGCTTTTGAAACCTCTACCTCTGTCCTGCGTTGGCAACCTTGCCTCTCTTTTGAGATTGCAGTTTTTGGGCACTTTTCTGTCATCTCCACGCTCTTCTTTCCTCTTATTTCTCTTCTACTGTGTCGTATCTTTCCATTGTTTTCGGTCTTGCTATTTTTCTTGGATTGGACCCTTGGGTCTTTGTGTGCTATATTTCTTTGGCTTTTCTTATTTTTTTTATTTTTGTCTTGTTACCTCGGTTTTCTTCCACCAATTTTCTCTTTGGAATTTGATCTTTTTCATTTCTTCGGATCACCTACGATACAAGACGCCTTCCATCTTGGAGTTTGGGGACGCTGGTTTTGGAAAATGGTATTACTACATGGTCATTAAATGGGAAGACGGCGCAGAACGTTGCAGTGGTTGTCTGCATGACCAAGCAAAAGACAAGGATATGACGCTCTGCAAGTCCTATTGCCAGGGTCTTATTTGCTTTTTCATCTTTCTTGCTGCCATTTTATTTGTTTTCTATTGTCTTTGTTGTTCTCAAGCTCAAAACATCGTGTTCGGACTTTTTCTCCTTCCACCCACCTCTTATGTGTTCTTTGAAGTACACGATGTCACTCGACTTGGCACCCGACTTTATCGAAAATCACCCCTTGGAATAGATAGACGCCATTCATACTAGGATTTGGATCCCAAACATCTGGTTTCTTTTTTTTTTTTTTTTTACTTTTTGGATATTTCTTTTCGGTGCTTTTTTATTTGTTGTTGTAAGAAGATTATTTTTATTTTTATTTCTATTTCATTTCTTCATTTCTCTAATTCTTTATTTCTCCAAAAAGGAGACAAATGAGAGCGCTTTGGTAACTAACAACGAACTGACAGCACAACACCAATTAACAGAGACCGGACGAGAATGGTTTGGCAGCGAGCTCGGACGCACCCAAAAATTGAAAGGCAAACGAGACCGGGGAAACAAAAGGAGAGCACAACGACTACGCAACTAAAACCAACATACGTGAGACACCGCTAATGTGCAAAAACAGCCGAACTACACGAGAGATCTAACCACAGAACAAGCCGTGCCTGCGACGTATGTTTAGGGAGCGGTGAGCGGGCGGCAACGCACGCTGTGTCTCCCCGAGCCCACCCCATCCCTGGTCAGACCCCCATGCCCCCATGTTTGTGATTTGTTTGGTAATGCTTTTTCAAGTGAATCAAGTTGCATTGGGGATTGTGATTTTGTCCGTTTGAACGGTGGCCTTTTTTGTTTGTGAGACATTGCAACTGAGTTGCCTCTCTTCGTCTCGGCTTTCCCTTTTATCTTTCATCCTTTTGAATTTCATTTTTGTCTTGTGTTTTCTTTTTCGCCCCATCCCGTTTGCTAACCCCCGCCCCCTTGCAAAATCCAATGTACGACGTATGTCTCTAGCACGGAACAATCGGCGTGGCACAGACAGGTTTCCGCTGGTCTCACGCCGGCTCGAGCAGGCCTCTGCGACGGTTCTACCCTACCTTGCCTCATCCTACCCTGCCATCATATGACTTATTTCACTTCGACGCTCGCCGTACGGAAGTACACCGCACTATCCGACCGTCGCAATCCAGAGCCGCCATGACCCTCACGCTACGGCAGCACGTCTGCTTTCCCCCGTGTTCGCGTTGTTTGGTACCCGACAGGTTTCTCACCGAGGACGTCGATCCCTTCCTTTCTTTCTTCGTTTTCCCTTCGTTCACAGTGCCACCCACCCCAATCCGAGATCGCATGGTCCCCGGCACTTTGTCCTTCTATTCCCTTTTTTATTTTATTCTTCTCCTTGTCTTTTTTTCTTTTTCTTTCTTTTTCTTTTTATTTATTTGTCGATGTTGTTGTATGTGGGAAGAACGGTGGAGATATTCGTCTGAGAACGGGCCTACTCCGAACATAAAAGTGCATCCTGTACCTGACAATGTCGCCCTCACAAGCGTTTAGCAAGTGCTAACGTACCCACGATTGCAGACAGGGCACACATCCGCCCAGACCTGGCCTTTAGTTTTCTTTTGTGTCTGTCTTGTTTCCTCCCCACCCATTATGAGAAACAAGACAAGGTACAGGACAAGGCGTGGGATAGCGTGAAATTATGCCAGGACAGGAGGCAAACGTTGTGAGAAGGATGGCAACATGTGAGACTAGTTTGTCGACCCCCGTGCCGGACACCGATACCCAAATACGCCAGGTCATGATGTTTCTTTACTTATTTCTTGTTTCCTGTACGAAGCCTTCCAATCTGTTTCTCTAACCTCATCTCAGGTGTACTCCATAGACGTCGCTGTTGCCGTTTTGCGTGCTCGGTCGCCCCCGCTATCCCGGTGCAGCTGGGCAGTATCACGAGACCAGTGGGGCCAGTACGGGGGAGGATACAGGATGCAACCACAGTCCCGAGCAAAAGTACCAGACGCCTGGTGTGCACGGCGCGCTACAAGCAAGACATCGAACGATAACGGAAAACCCTCAGAGACAAGAAGAAACGGAAAAAGGAAAACGAAAGATGGAACGAGGCCCGGCTACTCGGACGGGCTGAAGACACTCAAGAAGAGGCACGCCGCCCTTGCTTGCAAACAGCAATCCTCAGAAAACTAGGCCGGCCATTGCCCGTTTAGGGACGCTTGGCTATGCATGACCCCCAACCTTGTTTTCTTTTTCTGCTTCGGCCTCTCTCCACCAACCAATTGCCTGTTCCAGCTCCGCATACTGGGTAAGATATGGTTTTGTCTTGCAAAGCCCCCCAAACACGCCCAACTGGCAATCCTTTATTACTTGACCAAGCATCATGCGTGCCTGCCCTCGCATCACGACCCAAGCCGCATACTGTCGTTCCCTTACAGTGCACGTGGACACTTGTCTGAGGAGCCATTTCCTCTCACGGGGTCTCCCAGCCACGACGGGGCACGGCATGGTGGTCCTGGGTATGCACGATGGGCGACGCCCACGTATCAGGCACAACCTCCTTGCATCCCGCATGCTACTTTGCTGCATCGGCATGGCAAGGCCCGGTCGGGCATCCTGGCCTGGTACGCAACATGATCCAAGGGCCCAGTTTTTGTTTGCAGGCCTTTTTCGTTTAGCCAGGCCGTCGGGCGCGTTCAAGACGAAGGCCCCTGCCGTTTTGACAGCCACGGGATCACGATGTGCGGCTACAACGATTGTGCCGCCGCCGCTTTCGACAATGACCTAGGTCTTGTGACGCATTGCAGGTGGTATCGAGGCTGCGAGTGAGAAACGCATTGGAGAGCACATGACAAGAAGGCATATGTTTAAGAGTCACGTTGTTGCTTCCTGCTGTACCAGATGGGTTCGAGACCTCCAAGACAGCAGACGACAGAAGGCTCGCCTATACTTTCCTTTTGGGTTCTGCACAGAGGCCTCATTTTGTGACGCCCATGATACCGTATACAGAGGACCTACCGTTTGAAGACAGACAGTGCTTATATAAGAAGAGCAGGTACTTCAAATAGACGCAGGGAAAGAGCATTGGGTGCTAGATGGAGCCCAGATCCTTCTGTCGGGTATTGCTCGAGCTGGGCTATACAAACCGAAGCACCAGTACCGAGCACATAAATGTCATTCGTAGGCGAAGTGCATCCAGTCGTATCACAAGAGGGAGCACAAAAGGCAACGGGTGTTGGGTCCGACAAGACACGGCATGTCGTTGTACGAAGAAAGCATTTATTTACAGGCCCCAGGCGCTTCAAAAAGAAGGAAACGGGTAGGCCCGCCGCCTAAGAGACCAACCCGGGGCCAGCGTACGAACCAATTGGCCAATCAGAGAAAAGGAGAAGAAGCAATGGAGCCCCACCCGGACTAATAGGTGTTCCGAGTGGAAAGAGCGCTGCAGACCGGTCGGGACCTGCCATACAGCCAGCCAGGCTTCATTACCAGCGCCATAGAAAAAATAAATAGGAAAATAAATTTTCGGTCGCGCGACTGCATCGAACCTCGGCGGCCGCGACATTACGACATCACGACGACACGCACACACGTCCACACGCCGACGCACCGCATCGACACCTGGTGATCCCGATTGTCCAGTGAATTCCTTGTCTACATTTTGCCGTGGTCGAGCTCAATTGACCCGGAGCGAGGCAACACACAATTCGTAACCATGTCCTCCTCTCGGATGGCACCGCTTTGGCGGAGCTCCGGCCAGTGCCTTGCTCTCCGGCCACGGGCAACGGCAACGACGGCTGCTCTGCCGAGATCAATGGCTGCAGAAGCACGAGCACGTCCACAGCTGGCTGCACACCGGAGAGCGGCGGTCGTCCCGTCGGCCGTGCGCGGCTTTGCCGACATGCCGACGACACCGGGGAACGACAACAACGACAACAACGACAACAACAGCAACACCACACACGACATGGAGGCAGGCGACTTATCACAAAAAGAAGCATCAGACTCGGCAGGGTCTGGGGCGGAAGCGACAGGTCCACAAAAGTCCAGGCTGGCTGGTGCGAAGCGCGAGGCCACCCGCCAGTTTGAACGCTTGATCAAGGGCATGGCGCCATTCGAACCCTATTACGACGGCCACAAGTTCGGCCTGACGACAAACGCAACATGGGCGGGGACGCTCGGGACGGGCGGCGTGTCGCTGGCAGGCGGCGAGGCGCTGCCCCTGGTCGGCCGGCTGCAGGAGCGCTACGATCCGGCCGTGGAGCAGGTCACGCGGCTGATGATGCGCGACGGCAAGCTCGCCAAGGCGCAGAGAGTGAGTGCCCGGTCTGGCGGTCCTTTGTCTGGCGGTCTTTTGTGTGGCCGTCCTTTGTGTGGCCATCCTTTGCCTGGCCGTCCCTTGTCTAGCTGTCTCCTTTTGCTTTACACCTTCCCTCACATCTCTCAAGAGAACGAAGTACTGACCGACCACAACCTAGAACATGGCCCTTGTGCTCAACTTCCTGCGCACGGCGCCGCCGCCCAAGTTCGATCCCGCCTTCCCGCTCATATCCGGCCACCCGCCCGCCGAGGCGCTCCCCCTCGACCCCGTCCGCTACCTCAACGTCGTGGTCGACTCTGTCGCGCCCCTGATCCGCGTCATGTACCTGGCCGGCCAGGCCGGCGGCGGCCGCGCGCTGCCTGTGCCCGTCCCTCTCAACGAGCGCCAGCGACGCCGCACCGCCTTTACCTGGATCCTCGAGAACGCCAGCAAGCGGCCGTCGCGCGGCAGCGGTCGCAACACGTTTGCGCACCGCGTGGCCGAGGAGCTGATTGCCGTGGCCGAGGGCCGGTCGAGTGTGTGGGAGAAGCGGAAGCAGGTGCACAAGCTGGGCACGGCGTCGCGTGTCAACGTCAACGCCCTGACGAAGAAGAAGACGAAAAAAATCTAGCAGGCTGAACGTGGGAGGATGGGAGGAGGACAAAAGAGGACAAAAGAGGACGAAGGAGGGCGAAACGAGGATGGAAAGGCGCGTCCCAATCTATCCCTTGTATTATTGTAACAAATCCGTGCGTTTTCCATGGCAGGACGCCAACGAACCCGAAGCACAGAGTAAACAGAAAATCGTGTATATATAATAAGAAAAGGAACCTATGTCTTTACCGTACAAAGTGTGCGTATGAACTGCACGTCGTTCAACAGCATACGTTCACATCGTCATGGTCACCAGAGTACAGCAATGCTTCGACAAGTGTATCAAATTGAAGGATACAATTTCTAAAAAATAAAGGCTCATGGACCTAAACAAGTAGTCATACAAGATAAATAGAAACAATGGACCGACCATGCATAACACAAGCCCCGTCCTTTTTTGTAGCCCCAATCCGAAGCAGACAGACCCCTTACTCGGCAACCCAGACGGCGGCCATGCCCATGCCGGTGCCGACGCACATGCTGGTTACGCCGACCTTCTGGTTTGTCCGGCGCAGCTGGTACAGCAGCGTCGAGACCTGGCGGGCGCCCGTGCAGCCCAGCGGGTGGCCAAAGGCAATGGCACCGCCCAGCGGGTTGATCTTCTCCGCCGGCAGGCCCAGCTCGTTGGCGCACCACAGGCACTGGCTGGCAAAGGCCTCGTTGATCTCGAACACGTCGACGTCCTCCTTGGTGATCTTGGCCAGCTCCAGCGCCTTGGGGATCGCCTTCCACGGGCCGACGCCCATCAGCAGCGGCGGCACGCCCACGATGGAGGCGGACACGAACTTGCCGAGGATGGGCTGGCCCAGCTTCTCGGCCGTCGAGCGGCGCATCAGCAGCACGGCGGCGGCGCCGTCGGAGATCTGCGACGCGTTGCCGGCGTGGATGCTGCCGTCCTTGGCAAAGGAGGCGCGGATCTTGCCCAGCGACTCGGCCGTGACGCCGGGGCGCACGCCGTCGTCGCGGTCGACGGTGATGGTCTTGGTCTCGCCCGACTTGGGGTCCTCCCACTGCACGGTCTGGGGCGCGATCTCGTCCTTGAACAGGCCGGCCTCCTGGGCCTTGGCCGCCTTCTGGTACGACGCGGCCGCAAAGGCGTCCTGCGACGCGCGCGAGATGTGGCGGTCCTGGGCCATCTGCTCCGACAGCTGGCCCATGCCGACCTTGCAGTTGGCCGACTCGGGGTGGCTCTCGAGCAGCTCCGAGAACTCGGACACCGCCGCCGGGCCGTACTGTGTGCTCATGCTCTCGACACCCGCGCCGATGCCAATGTCAATCATGCCCGTGCGGATCTGGTTGGCAATGTCCACGCACGCCTGCAGGCCCGACGAGCACTGGCGGTTGAGCGTGCGCGCCGCCGTCGACGTGGGGAAGCCGGCGACCAGCACGGCCGCGCGCATCTCCGTGGCGCCGCCGCCGGGGGCCAGCACCGTGCCGACGGCCACGTCCTCGACCAGCGCCGGGTCGATCTTGGAGCGCTCCAGCAGCGACTTGAGCGCGCCGACCATCAGGTCCGAGGCCTGCGTGTCCTTGAAGCCGCCCTTGCCGCCCTTGGTGAAGGGCGTGCGCAGCGCGGCGGTGACGACGACGTCGTCGGGGTTCTTCTCGAGAAGCTTGGCCTTGCCGCCGGCCGAGCCGCCGGACAGCTGGTTGGAGATGGAGGAGAGACGGTCGAGGGCTGGGCGAGGACAGTTAGCGAGTGGCAAAGACAGAGAAGCAGAGTAAAGGAAAATGCAAACAGGACTTACCACCCATTGTGAATGTGTAGAGGTTTGTAGAAGAAAAGATGCAGAAAGGGTATCAAGATGCAAAGATGCGAGTTGTGGCGATGGAGAGTGAGGAGGAGGAAGAAGAGAGCGAGAAAAGAAGAATAAGCGAAGAGAAT
Source organism: Sporothrix luriei (assembly GCA_021398005.1). Classification (NCBI taxonomy): domain Eukaryota; kingdom Fungi; phylum Ascomycota; class Sordariomycetes; order Ophiostomatales; family Ophiostomataceae; genus Sporothrix; species Sporothrix luriei. The sequence continues at coordinate 98,964 of WNLO01000083.1, read as the reverse complement.
AAATGGAGGATGCGAAAAGAGACAATGGCACACTGTTTTGTAATCCCCTGGGGCGGGCAAGGAACTTGTGAATAGATCGAGTCGAGACAGCGCCATTTCGCCAGTTTCTCCAAGGCCTTCTCCATAATAAAGCGAGGATGGCGCTGTCGAAAACGGGCGAGCCGAGGCATCCTCGCCCCTCCCATCGCTCTTGCCCCGAGTCCAGCGCTGGCCAGGGCACCTGCGTCACCACTTTTCTGGTCCTTTCTGTGCCTTCCCCAATGCGCCTCCAAGTCCGGGGATCCGCCCCCAGAGGCAGGCCGAGTCGTCTGCCCCAAGAAACACCGCTAGTGCGTGGCGCTAGACACCACCTGCACCTGCCCAGTAATTTTTGGGGGCGTGTGACGGCGGGACGCTCGCACTTTCACATGTTTTCGGAATTGCACCTGCCAAATTGTGGCGCTGCTTGCCGCTTTCGCCCAAAGCTAGAGGCAGGAACGCAGATATGCACTAAAGCGACCTCTGTCTCTCTCTGCTTTCGGACACCCTCTACCTTCTGGCGCCGTCTGGAATGCAGCAAAACGTTTCCAGCACAGATCCTCGTGAAACACAGTTGTCTCAATACAAGAGCCATAGGGACGACGTTGACAGTCGACGACGTAGCATTACTCTGTAATCATGTCGTACTGACAACTGTGATCTGTCATGACGTCGCACCGGATCTCACCGTCATCTCACACTCTGTTTGGTCGTGGTAGGAGCGCATGTGATCACTGCCGTTTCGTTCTGTGGCAATGTTTGCTCTAACCAATATGCATATATGCGGGTGGCTGGCGCGTGCTGGGCAACGGCTGGAACTCGGCTGCCCACAAGGCAATTTGGCAATTTATTACGTCGTTGTTAGGCCATCCCATCCCCATGACAGGCCCCTGGGTCGGTTTCGCCCGAGGCTTGACTTGATTGAAAAATACCCATTCGTACCGCAAACATGCCCGTGTAAGCTAATAGAGCCGATAGCATGTTGGTAAATAAATTTAATTCATCGACAAGGCCATGTAAGTGGAGAGTATTTTGTTGTGAGAGGGGCTGTCTAATCCAAGATGTTGCCGAGTTGTGAAGTCTCCTAAACGCCTTGGTTTCCATATTCTTTTTCTTTCATTTCCAGAATGTTTTGTTTTCCAACGATCTTTCCAATATCCGCACGATCCAAACACGGCCTTGTTAATACCAACAGCTACTGTAGAGGCTCGAATCGAAGATACAACTGCTCGGCTCCCGGTTCAACGTCTCTGCATCACATAAACAAGGTTAGCTGCGATTTACTACGGCAAACGGACAGGTCCAGCATACTCTTCGTTATCGGGCTCCATGCTACTGTCGTCCACGACATGCGTCTTGAAGCGGCTGTAGATCGCGGCCACGATGGATTTGATTTCTGTACCGCGTTAGCCTTGTCGACACCCAGAAAGACCACGTAGCCACGTGGCTGGTTCCTTTGGCACTCACCCTGCATGGCAAAATGGGACCCGATGCACATGCGCCCCCCAGACCCAAAGGCCCAAAACTGCCGATTGCGCTCGTTTCTCTCCTTATCGTCCGCACCGGTCCACAGCGTATAGTCCCAGGTCTCCGGGTCCGGAAAAACGGACGGCTCGCGGTGCAGTGTGTGTGCAAGGGCGGCGATGCGGACGCCTCCCGGCAGTCGATACGGGCCCAGCTGGCAGCCGGACGCGGGTGTCTGGCGGGGCAGCGGACCGTCGAACGGCGCATACAGCCGCAGTGTCTCCATAATGACGGCATGCAAGACGGGCAAACCATCCAGCGCCCTGGCCTCTGGGAAGAACGGCGAGCTGGCATCGTCGCCCGTCTTGAGCTGCAAAAGCTCGGCCCGCAAACGGTCTTGCACATCCTGGTGGACAGACAGCTGCCACGCCAGGTAGGCAAGCGTGCTGGCGGTGGTTTCCTGGCCGGCAATGATGTGGTCGTACACCTCCGACTGGGCCGACAGACGAGGATTCTGAAGAACACTATTGTAGAGGACGGAGTCTGCGCCGTGTGCATTCGTCTCGCGCTCAACGGCCGACAGAAACGACTTGACCACCGTAGGCTCGTCTGCCGGCGATGCCGGATCGTCTCCACCCGCCGCTGCCGAGCTGTCCAGCCGCGCGGCCGTCGTCTCGAACAGCGTCTGGTTCCAGCGTGCAAGCTCGTCGGTGGCCGCGACCGCGGACCGCAGCAACGGGACGATGCCGCATGCAGCGACGATCCGTGAGAGCTCCGGGAGCTCCTGCTGGAAAAAGAACGCACTGAACCGGGTCAGATACGTCTGGATCCAATGGCCATGGGCGGCTGGGTTGCGCAGGAAATCGGTGCCGCCGCGGAGGCCGTATATGTAGGACGTGACAAAGTCCGTGCTCGTCGCTTGGAACAACTGGAACATCTCGACGCCCTTGGGGTCGTGGCCGGCTTTCGCGGAGTCCGCCAAGATGGGCAGCAGCCGGTCGAGCAGGATGGCACGAGCCTGGCCGGCGGCGGCGGGCGATGCCTGGAGGAACGATTTCGAGTAGACATGCGAGACCATGCGCTTCCGCAAGGCATGCTCCTTGGCCGGGATGACCGAGAACATGCAATGGACGCTGGGCGACCGTTAACAGAAAGCGTTCTCGGGTTATGAGTTGTATAAAGGGTAAAAACGAAAGAGAAACCCTCCTACCCGTAGTTTTCAAATATGCCGTACCACTTCGTCCGGTTGAAGGGCCCGGCGTAGACGGTCTTGACATAGTCGATGCTGTCGATGCTCACATCGCTCGGCCCGAGCCGCACGACAGGTCCAAACTTCTTGTGCGCTTCCGCGAGCGTCTCCGTTTCGGCATCCTTGTAGCGGACGGAGAGAATCCACAACGACGAGAAGGGCGCCGACCAGTGTGCATTGGGGATCTGGTTCAGCGAGCTGCCAACGAGCGGGAACACGACAAACCGGGAAACGACAATGGCAGCCAGTGTCAACAAAGCCCACGGCAACAGAGACGTCCCCGATGTCGAGGAGACGAGTGCCGACAAGGCCTCCATTATGGTGCACGAGGCGAAGCGGGTCGCTCAACACGGGCCTAGCCAATGCAACTTCAGACGAAGCTGTCTCCAATGGTCCCACGATGGCATCCAAATTCACCAGGGCGAAGCTAGGCTGGCGATAATTCGAAATAGTGGATGGATGGATGGAACGGCGGAGCAGATTCAATACTCCGTAGGTCCAGGGACAAGTCACACTTTATGTTGCAGTCAGAGGTCGATCCGCTCCTTCCTTGCCCTGTGACACATCCTGTCAGCAAATTCTGCCGACTCGCATAACATCGCCAGACTGGGAAGGATCTCAGACAAAATACGATCGCCGAGCGTTCTTGCCCCAGGCAGCCCTACACCTTCTAGGCGTCTTGGGGTCCACTTGCCGTTGCAACAACCTCGCTGACTCGAACTTTGCGCAGCGCCTCAGCGCTAAGGTGTTAGTGAAGAGTCACCCCTGAAGGAACTAGGGCAGCCTCTGACGTGCACCTTCCGGACCAGGCAGCCAAACTGGCTCTTTCCTAATTGCTGCGGCACCCAATCGGAGGAAAGTGCAATGAAGATATAGCACGCGATCTTGCCTCTCTTCGTCGAGATGCTTCTTCTCTTCCCATCCAACAACAAACACATCAACAAGCACCAAAGCACCAATCTACAGTTATTTTCTCGGCATTTATGCAAGCTGGCCAAAATGGCTCTCTTTCGGTAGTTTGCAACTTGCATTTTTGTATAATTCTACAGCCATATTTTGTTACACAGAGCATGGCCAGTTATCAAGCAGCCTTCAATCGGCTGCCAGATGACATTCTGTTTCTCATTCTCGAGAACCTCGACACGGCCCGGGATCAGGCCAGCCTGAGCGGGACATGCCGCAAGCTCCACGGCTTCATGCAGAGCGAGGGCTGGCGGGCCTTTACACGCCGCTGCTTCCCCGGTGTGTTCTCGACCGAGCTCCAGGGTCAAGCCAACGCCACCAGCGCCAACAGCGCCAACAGCTCCGACGGCAACAATACGGTCGGCCACAGGAGCCAGATTGACGCCAATGTGAGCGACGGCCGCGATGGCGAGCCCGGCTGGAGCGCCCTGGCCGAGTCTCTGACATGGCAAAGCCGCGCCTGGGACCGCCGGGCCTTGGCCTTCCAGGCCCTGATCCCAAAGCAGGACCACATTCCTCGCCACAAGCGGCCGCGGCCCTACATGCCGTCCCTGGCCGTCCACTTCCAGGCGGACCTGGCCGGGAGCGGCAAGCAGCTTGGATTGGGCGTGGATGGCGAAGAGATGCTGGCCATTGGCGCCGGCGAGGACATTGTTGCCCGTTTCCGCAAACGAGGGCGGACGGTCAATGCCAAGATCGACGCCGAAGCCAATGACGGCGGGCCCGTGGAGGCGCCGGCCATGCATGTTCTGAACGGCCAGGCAGCGGGGTATCGCCCGGGATTCGACGACGTGCGCGCCGTGTCTGTGGTTGAGAATGCCATGGGCATGCCGCGTCGACGAGGCATCCTTGCCGGCCGAGATAGTGGCGATGTCTCGTTGCTGTCCGCGGAGCCTGATGGAACCTTTGGCCGGCTCCTGGCCAGGTTCGTGCCCGACGACGACACCAAAGTGGATCAGACCCGCATCTACAGCATCGACGTGTCGACCAATCCTCGGCATGAGGCCGCTTTTGGGAGTACCCTTCATGGCGGTGGCCTTGCGGCTGTGACGACACCCTCTGACATCTTGTTTTATCCAATGCCTCAGTCAGAGAGTACGCCGGATGCCTCCGGGGGTGAAGTGGCTGACGCTGACGCGCCTGCAACGATACACCCTGCGTCTGCGTTTCCATTGGACGAAGCCGGCCTATACCACAATGGCGTCCGCCAGCCCCTCAATGCTCGATGGATGGAAGCCGGAGGGACGCTTGCCGTTGCTTTGGGCGCGGGCGCGAACCCACTGCGATATCTCACTGCGACGCCGACGGGCCCGGTTGAACTGACGTCGGCGTACACAATACCCGATCTCATGGAGCACTACAGCCTGAAGGACACCACCCTTGTGATCCCGACATCGCTCACCCCGGTGCCGTATTCATCCGTCACTGGCGGCAACGGGCATCTCACGCTGAGTGGCTGGCGTGACGGAACATGCCGCCTGCAAGACCTGCGCACAGCCTGCCCCTACGACATGATCTATCAAGACAATGTACTCGGTACCGAAGATACTGCACAGGCGATGCTGATTTGGGGCACCGACCGCTTCATCACGGGCAGCCAGAACTCGGCAGGCCTCAAGGTCTTTGACCTGCGCTGGCCGCGCCGGTACTACCACACCGATGCTCTTCCCTGCTCGCAGATGCTTCCATATCCCACACCTCCCATGGCCACGAGCGCGCCTCCGTCGACGGGCATGTCTGGGCTGTCACCTGCCGATAATCCGGCTTTTTGGCACCGGCACAGGCAGCCATTGCCATACTTTTTGCCGCCCGAACTGCGTACCGCCCAGAATTGGCCGCCTCCCGCACCTGCCTTTCCAGTACACCCATACATCACAAAGCGTTGTAATGTGCTGCGGTCGATTCGCTGCCGCTGGCACGCGGCGTCGCGCGACTTGCTTTACCGGTCGAGCACGTCGCTGTTCTTGCAACGCTCGCTCGAGGACCACAATGTCACGGCCACGGGCGTGTTCGCACTCGTACGAGCGTCCTCGTCCGACCTTGCGCCGTCCAATTTTTATGCCGGGCTCAAAAACTGCGTCGTCGAGGCGTATCTGCACGAGCAGGTTGTCGGCGTCGAGTCGCCTCGCTCTTCGGGTCCCCGTGGCGGGCAACCGAGCCATCTACGGACGGCCATCTGGACGGACGGTGGCGGCGATCCGTACTTCGGCTACCGAATGCCTACGTCGGGTTCGACAACGACGGCAGTGAAAAGCAGCACAGGCAAGGGGAGCCGTAGTGCCAGCACCAATGGCAATGGCAAAACGGGCGGCGGCGGTGACAAAGCCCTCTACGAGACATACGACCTCGACGTGGCACTCATGGAAACGGGTGACAGCATGGCCCTCCCCAACATTGAAAGCGGATCGATGTGGCTGCCACTGTTCCGCAACCGCAACTACGAGTTTCAGCGCGTGCCCCGGTCCCATTTTGACAAGATCAAGGAGGACATGCGCGGGCACAACAAGCGAGGCGTCCATGCTGCCGCCGGCCGGGACGAGACGCGGCGGATCAAGCAATGGAACCATCGCTATGGCCGCAAGAAACTCTCCGTGGACAGCCTGCCGTTCCTCGACCGGTACCAGCACCGCCTTGACTATGGCCTCCAGGAGAGTTTTGACTTTCAATAGGATGTAGACTTTGGTCCCGCGGCAAGCTAGCGGGCATACAAGTCTGGTGATGCCGACAGTTCTAGACAGAGCACAAATATCACATTATGTACAAAATGATTGGACATGTCATAAATGGCATAAAATGGCATAAAATGGCATAAAATGTCATAAAATGGCATAAAATGGCATAAAATGGCATAAAATGGCATAAAATGGCATAAAAGGGCATCAAATGTCACAGTGATATCTTTTTTTTTTTTTTTTCTCAGTTCCGTTTAAAATCCCGGCACGTGTGTTCCGACGCCCCTTTCGCGGGCAAAGTCAATCAGCCGCAAGCCGACGCTGAGGTCCATGAGCCCGAGGCCCACGCTCTTGTAGATGACGTTGCCCCGCTGCAGCCAGCGCGCCGACTGGTCCTCCTTTTTCTTGCGCCGGTCAACAGACGCCTGGCTCGAGCTGCGTCGGTGGTGCCGCGGTGTCAGGCTGGACAGCAGGCTGCTGCCGCTGCTCTTGCGGGCGGGCGACACCGGCCGGCTGTGGCTGCCGCTGCGGCCGCCACTGGTTGCCGTTGTTGTTGTTGTTGTCGTTGTCGGGCTCGCAGGAGTGTCGGCGGTGCTGGGTGCGTGGGAGGTTGTAATCTTGGGCGTGCTCTCCTGGCCGCTGCTGCCGTAGACGGACGACATGGCCGGCCCGTTGAGGCTGAGCTTCTCGAACTCGCTCGAGGCCGCGCTGAAGGTGCTCGCGCTCGACAGGCTCTGGAGGTCCTCGGACGAGTCGTCGTCCTGCAGCGTGACGCGCGACAGCATGACCAGCTCGCCGAGCTCGACGAGGTGGCGCGGGCCGAGGCCGGCCTCGGCGATCTCGCCGGCCTCCTTGAGCGCGCCGTCGAGCGTGTCCACGACGACGACGCCGCCCTCGACGGCGTGCTTGTGGTAGTGCACATGGGTCTTGTCGGGCGTCTTGGTGGCCTGGCGCAGCAGCTCGGCCGGCAGCTCGCGCATCTCGTGCGTGTACGAGCCGATGGCCACAATCAGGCGGCCGCGGCGGCGGCCCTCGTGGTTGGTCAGGACGTGGTGGTCAAACAGCGGCTCGGTCGAGGGCGTGCAGCAGAAAATCACGTCGGAGCTGCGCAGGTTCTCGGACAGCAGCCGGGCGTAGTCGTTGTAGCCCGTGGTGAGGATGCTGAACTTGGTGTCGGCGGCCCAGCCCTCGCGCTCCTTGACGGCCGAGGCCATCTGGTAGAAGCGGGCGACAAAGGCGCGCGACGAGTCGAAGCGGCGGCTGATGATGTTGACGTGGCGGATTGTGTCGCCGCGCAGCAGCAGCGCCAGGCGGACGTGCCAGTAGGCCTGCTCGCCACAGCCGAAGACGGTAATGTTCTTGACGGTGTCGCGGCGCAGCAGCAGACAGGCCGAGGCCAGCGCCGTTCGGAAGGCCGTCAGCGTGCTGGCGTGCAGAATGCCAATGGGGTTGCCCGTCTCGGAGTAGAGCGTCAGGGCGCCCGTCGGCCGGATGTTGGCCTTGGCCTGCGTGCCCACGGGTGGCGGCAGTGTGTCCTTTCTTGCTTTGGAGAGAGTAATCACTGTATCGAGGGGTACCATGTTAGCAAGCACAATTTTTAATTTTTTTTTTAATTTTTAATTTTTTAAAAAGGCAAAGGAAATACGCTCGACAAGTGTCTCCCACCTACCCTTCATGCCCAGTCCCTCTGCGCTGCACGACGGCATAAACAGCGTTGTGCAGCCGGTGACGGGCGACGTCACGGACGTCCGCGGCGGCTGCTGGATGTCGCCATCCTGGACGCTCTGGGTGCCGGTCGAGTACTCGTAGAGGGCCTGCTTCAGGACGCTGCGGAACGACTCCAGCTCGTCAAAGGTGAGGTAGTTGAGCAGGTCGGCAATCTCGTCGTCCTTGAGAATCGTGAGCGACATGGTGGCGTGCCGGTGCTGTCGTGCTTGTGTCTGGCCGTCGTGACACTGTAGATAAGGCTGCAACTGGTGATGATCGACGTAAGGTTGCTGTCTGCCGGTTGGCCGATATACGTGCAACGTGCACACGGCTGCAAGACTCTAGTCCTTTGGCAAGCAACCCGCGTATCAGAAGCTATGACGGAACGGCGGGGTCGGAGCTGTGGGAGCTGTGGGATTCAAGTCGACGAAGCTTCTATTCAAATTAAAAAAAAGTCGGGAAAAAGGTAGAGATCAGATCGATGCTCTGTTCTCGTTGCAACTACAGTCGTATATCAACAAGAGAAGACTAGAAATGCTCCTGGAAGTGACAAATCGAAGAGTAGAATCTGGGGTCCCTTCTGGCGTTGTCGTGTGAAAACAGACGAGAAAAGTGAGTGCGTCACCAATACGTGAACCGTTTTGATTTCTTTGTGCACTTTCGCCACACGGGAATTAGCTCTCTGCTATCGGGAGTTGATGCTGGGCTGCAGAGGATGACACAAGCGCTAAATCGGACCCCATCTTTTTGACAAGTCTGGCAGGCGCAGCCAAGCAGTCGTCCTTGCCTCGCTTGGTGGGGTTGTGACGTGACAGGCAGGGCCAAGCGGCGGGGCGGACTGTGATAGGAAGGAGCTCCACGGCACGGAAGGAGCATGGGAGCTTCAATTGTACCCGAAGGAGAGTGCAGGATCGATCAAGAAAGTCAAACTGGCAAAGCAAAGGGCAAGAAGGAACGAAGGAGGGGTGGGAGCGGCTTCGTCAGTGGGGTATCACTTGTCTGTCAAGGAAGACGGTGCATGAGTGAGCTCTTGCCGTATATGCATACGTGTCTGACAAATCAACTGGGAGAACATCTCCGTACAAGAGAATGACGATAGCAGCAAGCAAAGCGGCAGAAGCAGAAGACGGCGTCTGGTGACCGACGCTGAAAGCCGAGACCATTGGCTGTGAACATAACAACGGCTCGTGTATGGTATGTGTTGACTTGAAAGTAAACATGCTCACCGCCGATGTCGAGGAAATGCAAAAGCAACCAAATTCAATTACATATGTTCCCCCGACTCTACCTGGCGCACTGGGAAAAGTATATGTCGCGAGAACCGGAGAAAATAAAAAGGCGAAGAAAAAGAACGATAAGACAGACGCGACAGCCAAATCGCTTCGCTGCATATGATATATAAAAGGGCCTCGATCTCGCTGCACAAAATGAATAATGCTTCGCTCCGATACAACAGAAAAACCAGTGCAAGAGAACAAAGAAAACAAAATCGTACAAGACATAAGAAAGACATAAGAAACTGACATGAAAGCAGAACCACGCGAAACGAACCCAATCCGGCCGCCATATATATGCTCTACCCATCCTCACCACAACTCGCAACGGGGACGGCAGACTCGTTTCAATGCCACAAAGTCGCCACCGAGTAATCTGAACAGATCAAGACACGGACGCGTCCACAGCATCATCGGATGGCCATGGAGGCGTTGCCGGCACGGAAGACCAGCATGCCGTGGTTGCCGCGCACAACCTCTTCGCCGCCAAAGATGCCGGCGCTCTTGCCGGTGCCGTAGCCCAGGTCGCGCACGCGGCCGCTGGGCAGATCAAACAGGCAGCCGTGGACCTCGAGCCCGCGCTCCCGGATGGCCTCCTGGATGACGACGCTGGCCAGCAGCACCTTGACGCCGGCCTCGACGTTGAGCTCGGCCATGCGCACGGCGCGGGCCTTGTCGTCGCGGATGGCCGCCAGCTCCTCGGAGTGGGCCGCGCGCAGTGCTTTGAGCGGCGTCAGCCACGTGTCGAGCACGCCGCCGACACGGGAGTCGCCGAGCGCCGCGACGGAGCCGCCGCAGCTCGAGTGGCCGCAGAGGATGACGTACTTCACCTTGAGGTGGACAACGGCGTACTCGATGACGGCGGAGGTATTGATGTCGGTCGGCGAGATGATGTTGGCGATGTTGCGGTGGACAAAGACGTCGCCGGGTTGCAGGCCGAGGATGGTGGTCTCGGGACACCGCGAGTCGGAGCAGCCCAGCCAGACTGGGGGGCCCGTGTGTTAGTACGCAGTCTCACCGTTTGTCCTTTTGTTTTCCAGTGACGGCTTCTGGCGCGAAAGCTTGTCAACAACTTACGAAACTTTGGTGACTGTCCACTGGCCAAGTTGGGAAAGAAGCTCGGGTTTTGGTGCGCCTTGTAACTTGCCCAGGCCGCGTTGGAGCTTAACGCATAGCTGAACGAGCTCTCTAGAAAGACCAGTCAGTATAAGACGCTTCATAAAGTCAGTTCTGGCGAGTATAACATACGCTTGCCGTCCGCCATTGTGAGGTGTGAGGTGAAAGTCGAAGCCTTGACTGTTGCGAAGTGGCCGAGGTCGGTGACAATGCAGTCGTAATGGGTCGTCAAATATTATCGAGTAGGCGAAAAGGGCGTCGGCAGGGTGAGAAGTGGTTGAGATGAAGGCGAAAGGAGTGTCGGAAAGGCAGCTCTGCGTGTACTACGTAGATATTGGTGAATAAAGGGGGGAAATAAAAATAACAAAGGAAGAAAAGGATGGGAAATATAAAATGGGAATAAGGAAACAAAGGGACAGAAATCAAACGCCCTCCACAGCAATGCAGGACCACGACCCCGTGGGCGAGGCGAGCATGGGGTGGCGGGCGTGCGTAAAACAAATCAAAAGGAAACGGCGGGATGAGGCAGACCAAGAGAAGGTGGCTTCTCTGTAGAAAGGAGACTGGGTCTGCAATGGGGCAAGTGATGCCACACGCAGGTCGAGGGACTAACAAATGCGGCAACACCACCAGACGAGACACACGGGGTACTTGTGAAAATGGCAACAGAGATCTCGTCAACGGTATAAGGAGGTGCCAGGACGGAGTACTCCGCAGGACGAGGGTGTGTGCGAGGGTGTCATATGTTGTAGGGTGGGTGCGAGGGATTTTGAGAACAGACATGGGGGTGCTGCGTGTTGTAAGTGTTGTGAGAGCTGGTGGGGAGGGGGGTGTGTTGGAGAGCAGCGGTCAACCTGACTGGTCCTCTTCTTTCTTCTTTTTTTCACGGCGTTCTTACTTCCTGGTTCCTTTTCGTCTCGGATATCGGAGTATTATTTTCTTTATTCACGTGGCCGTTCTGATATTCGCCTGGAAGAAGAGTGCCGCCTCTCTGCTCGCGTGAGATAACGGACGGTTCGTCTAGGGTGTAGGGAGTGAGGCTGGATGAGAAGGCGAAGATAAATAGCAAAGGTCAAGGCGACTTGGGTCGACGCTCGTGCACCAGGCGCGGAACGACGACGCAAAACACAGTAGAGCCGGTGGAAACGTATTTTGCGCGAGATGGCAAGCTTATTTCAGAGGTCGGTGAGCTTGAAGATGCATGGGAGCCAGGGTAATACGTTGTCAGTGGAAAAGAGGATGGCAAAGATAGAATGAGGTATGTTATTATTCTGCCTCGAGGTCGAATTTAGGTTGCCGTTTGGTATCGGCAAGAGCTGTAGATTAAGGAAGGAGCAAGCGGTCATATCGAGTCGAGCAATGGGGAAGGTGCGACTTGCTGTCGTCTGTTAAACCGGGAGCATTTTCATTGGCAATAAAATGTATGATACGAGTGAGATACACATCACAATAGCTCACTCCTGTTTGTAGCGGTGCTTCCGAGGCTGCTGAGAAGCGTTTTCAGTGAAACAGACGACAGGTCTGCTACGCCCCGTGTAGCCCCTGCCTGTCATCCCCGTCCGTCTACGACACGCTGAGAGCTGAGATGGTCCCTGGTTGGTGTGCATCACACGCAAAGAGGCAGAATGAGATGCGACGGAAGCAGCAGCGGCTGAAACTCGTCTGCGTCCATCATGTCCGGGGTAATCGTCAACAACCAGATACTGCACGCATCCCATTCTCCGTCTCTCTCTTGTCAGCTAATGGCGATCCCCCTTCCATTGCGGCCGGCCGAAGAGACGCCAGTAGGAGAGGGCGTTGCGTTATGGGGACTCACATATTAAAAAACAGAGCGGGAAAGGGCGACATTCTACGACGTAATACCACAGCATCAAACAGCTACACAATTGACGCAGGACGTGCTTGGCGAGCTTGCCGCATGGGGAAGAGAAGACCCAAAAACGCCTCTAGGGATGTTTCTCGTCGTAGGTCGCAATTATACATCGTAGTAGCTTTACCGTTTCCAGGGGACAGAGCAACAGCCAAGTCGGTTGTTTTTCATTGTTGCCCTTCTTGGCGCCAGATAATAGAATATGGAGTCACACAGCCCAATGAAAGAGCGCATCAGCGGGGCAAGGCGGTAGAGTTTTGTTTGAGGTTGAGAAATGAGACGCAGATGTCCTCACGAGGGCTGGTGCCACGTCCATATACTAAATACCATGCAGCGCATTCTGTGCTGTAACCTCGAGGAAGGTGTGCAGGAATGAGCAGATTCAGCTACTACTTCGTACAGGTCTCTCAATTCAAACGGCACCTCAGGAAGCGATGGACAAACGTAGAAGACGAAGGCCAGGAGCATTGAACAAAAGATAGCAGCAGTCAACAGTTCGAGCCGCAGAGTCGGTTCTCCTGTCTCATTTTTGTGACACCCTGCCGTCGATCGGTTGGTTTCCCTTACACGGTTCCGTGCTCCGGCCCTCTGTCCCCATCTTTGTCCGTTACAGAGAGAGTCAAGGAGTTATCTGTGCACTTGTGCCATTTCGCCCGGCCCTTGTCGCATTTCGCAGCTTTCCCCTTTTCGAAACAGGGCATTCTCGCTGAATTCGCATCCCAGGACACCCTCTCCAAGAACGAGGCAACAGCTACGCAGCGCACTACCAAGCGCTCTTTCCATTTACAACACAGACTCCCCACGCCAAGTCTCCGCTGTATTTGGTCTCTGTCGAGGCAGTCACTAATTTGTCCACTTACCCCCACCCCGTCCTGCCCTTGCCGTTGGCCACCTATTTCAAGATGTCACCTAACAGTTGCGCGTCGTTCTCTGTAATTACAGAGTAGTACTCCGTACCGAAGGACGGATCCATCCCTGGATACATCAGATCACCCATGAACTCAACGCGGCCAGACACATCAGCACCCTCGTGTTGGAATATTAGTAAAGTACCTGCCAGCCTACCTCATATTCTTGTCCTCACCCTCTTCGTCAGACAGTCAAGTCACCGCCCTTCTTCCATATGGAGTACACTTCTGATTCCGTCCCTATTGTCAGGACTCACAGAAGTTTGTGTCTAAACTTCGGCAGTATGCACTGGTGCAGATACGGCAGCACGGGGCGCCCAAACGATAAGCACATGCCACACATAACCATTCTCTTGGCCCTCTCGGAGGGACAGGTATCCGTCCATCCGGCATCGACATTGACAGCCCGAAGGGCAACGACCATGGGCCCACGACGCACGTCAAACAGCTTGGCAATTGACGTTTTTGTCGGTCCTTTGTCCGGCGTGCGACATACAGCATTACGTCGTATGTATCCTCATCTATTTTATACATTTGTGCACGTCGATTTGAGTTGCGTCACACATCACACATGGGCACGAGTACGAACAATGGTAACGTCTGTGACTTATTTTCTTTGTCCTTTTGCAATTTTTATTTTGCTTTTCTGCCTAGAAAATAGTGTTTTGGTGACCAGGACGCCAGGTGGTCCCGATATGGGGAACAGCACCGCTCGCATGCGAAAAGAGAAAACAACGAGAGAAAAACAGAGAACAAGAAGATTCGTCACAGAAACGTCAAAAAAGGGGGGAGGTGTAAGGGGACCCAACACAAGGGGCTTACACCTTGATGGCGGACTCCAGAGCCTTGCGCTTCTTCTCGGTGCGCTTGTTGGCCTTGTCGCCCATGATGCCACCACCCCACCGCTTGCGCGCCTCCTCGTTCTTCTCCAGGTAGCCCTCCTTGACAGCCGAGATGAGCTTGCTCAGCTCGGTCTTGTCCTCGGAGCGGACCTCGGTCAGCGCCAGGACGGCGGCCGTCTTCTTGTGCACGACGGTGCCGAGGCGGGCCTTGCCCTTGATGATGGCGTAGGGGACACCCATCTTGCGGCACAGCGCCGGCAAAAAGACGACGAGCTCAATGGGGTCGACGTCGTTGGGGATCAGCACGAGCGACGCCTTCTTGTTCTCGACGAGGCCGACGACGTGGTTCAGGCCGTACTTGACGGTGTAGGGCTTCTTGCTGACGTCCTCCTTCTTCTTGCCCTCCTTGATGGCGGTCGCCTCCTTCAGCAGGCGCTCCTTCTTCTCGGCCTTGGTCTCCGGGCGGTACTTGTTGAGCAGCTTCAGGGCCTGGGCGGCCGTGTTGCGGTCCAGGACGTGCTGGAACTGGGCCAGTGCTGGGGGCACCTTGAGGCGCAGGCCGAGGATCTTCTTCTGGCGCTGCTGGCGAACGTACTCGGGCCACTTTACCATGCGCGACAGGTTGCGGCGGGGCTGGATGTCCTGGCCGATGCCGAAGTTCTTGGGGCGCTTCTCAATGAGAGGGTTCTGTAGCGTAAAGGGTTAGACGGGTGTCGGTGAGGTGAGTTGAGGGTAAAAAAAGTTGTCAGACAGACTTGAGGGAGCCAGTACGAACCTTGGGGGCCTTCTTGCCAGCGCGCGACTGGGGGAAGGGGGCCGGAGCGGCCTTCTTGCCGGTAGCTTTGGGTGCCTATCATTGAGAAAAAAAAGATCAGCACGTCTGATCATTTTTGAACTCTAGTAGAGCATCGAACCTGTATGCGAAGCGACTGAGGAAGCAGAGAGAGACTTGAGTGAGAAAAGGGGACGAGGCCGGCGTTTCTGCTCGGCCAACGAATGTCCTCTTCTTCATCTCAAGTCCTCGCCGTTCATGTCGCCGCATCATGAGGTTGAGGGGCTCAGGCCAATTCATCACCGGATTGTGTCGCCACCCCGCCCGTGCCTGTACATTGTTCCCTTCCTCTTTCGAGATGAAGTGAGGCAATGCAGAGGCCGAGGCGAGGAAGCTCGACAACCAAGCGGAAGTTTGGGTTGCTCAGGCTGGTTGAACCGAATCACGCAGCCTGGCCGTTCTGCACAGTGACGTGCATACTAGGCAGAAGCAATATTCGCAGAAAGCGACCGAAGTCGTTGAAGTCAAATGCTTACCATTGTGTCGAGATGTTGTCGTGCTGTCGTTGGTGGTGAGAGACGTGAAGAGAAAAGAGAAGGGGAAAAAAACACAAGCCTCGAACTTTTGAAAAGATTTCCCTAACAAAGTCGTCTGAGCCCATTAAAAAAAAGTACGCTAGTTGGGCCAAAAATGTCGTGCGCGCAAAGAAAACTAGGGTTGGAGGGGCAGGAAGGCACGGAAAAATTAGTAACTTTCCGGAAAATCTGTGCTCTTCTCGGAAAAACTTGTCGAGGCCAAAGTGGCTCCGTCAAGCCTTCCCTTCTCGGCCTTACAAAATAAAGTGGGTCCCTTCCGAACCTGGTGCATCCTGCGAAGGCTGATTGGTCAGTAGGTCGACGATTCTTAGAAGCCCAAGGCTGCGAGACGGCAACAGTCACAAGTAACAACCAATCTTTCCACCTGCAGACGTCTTGTTTTGTTGTTGCTTATAGTTTCATATTCGTTCTGCAGACGCACAGATACAGAGGCACTAGCGACTGTCCACCCGCCCACCATGGCCCCTGCGCTATGCGTGCTCTGCAAGACGGAGCGTGCGCTCATCAAGCGGCCCAAGAACCACCAAAAGCTGTGCAAGACGTGCTTCATCGCCGTCTTTGAAGACGAGGTCCACCACACGATCACGTCGTCGGGTCTGTTTGTCCCGGGCGAGCGCGTGGCCATCGGCGCGTCCGGCGGCAAGGACTCGACGGTGCTGGCGTCGGTCCTCAAGACGCTCAACGAGCGCCACCGGTACGGCCTGGACCTCGTTCTGCTCAGCATCGACGAGGGCATCAAGGGCTACCGCGACGACTCGCTCGAGACGGTCAAGCGCAATGCCGTGCAGTACGGCATGCCGCTGACGACTGTGGGCTACGACGAGCTGTACGGCTGGACCATGGACCAGGTCGTCGAGACCATCGGCAAGAAGGGCAACTGCACCTACTGCGGCGTCTTCCGGCGCCAAGCGCTCGACCGCGGCGCCAAGCTGCTCGCGATCAAGCACGTCGTCACGGGGCACAACGCGGACGACGTCGCCGAGACGGTGCTGATGAACCTGCTGCGCGGCGACCTGCCGCGCTTGTCCCGCAGCACCAGCATCGTGACGGGCGGCGACCGTGCCGACGTCGATGTGAAGCGCAGCAAGCCGCTCAAGTACGCGTACGAGAAGGAGATTGTGCTCTATGCGCACCACAAGAAGCTCGACTACTTTAGCACCGAGTGCATCTACAGCCCGGAAGCCTTTCGCGGCAGCGCGCGCAGCCTCATCAAGAACCTCGAACGGGTGCGCCCGAGCGCCATCCTGGACATTGTGCGCAGCGGCGAGGACATGGCCCGCCTGGTGCCCGGCGCCGCGCCCATGGCATCCTCCTGTTCCTGCTCCGGGTCCGCGGGCAAGGCAGCAAAGACGACAGCAACAGCAAGTAGGGCCGCAGCACACGCACCACCATTACCCATCGACGACGGCACCGATGGCGGGGGTGGAGCAGGCGGGTGCGGCTCACAGGGCGGCCGCTCGTCGGGCAACGAATTGGCGGCGATGGAGGCACAACTCAAAAGCAACGAGGCTGCCGAGCCACTTGAGACTGACATGGCATCTCTGTTTCTCGCTCGGAAACAGCAGCACCTTGACGAGGGACACATGCCGGCAAATGAGACAACGGCTGTGGTACCGACGGCAGCGACAACGCCAGCAGCAATACCATCACCCAACCAGCCACAAGGCAGAAACGCAGTTGCCAAGCAGGTTCTTGGCACATGCGTAAAGTGCGGTTACATGTCCAGCCAAGCCATGTGCCAGGCATGCACATTGCTGGAAGGCCTGAACAAGAACCGGCCTCAGATCCAGATATAGGTCCTGCATCGTCGGCGTTTCCTCGTTTCTGGTGGTCCCATCCCATTTCGCAGCACATAGACTGTATAGACTTTACGACACAATGACACATTTTGAGATATCCCGCAAAAATGACAAAGAAATAAGATTGTTGTTTTATGTACTGGTGGTGCAATCCAATTCGATTGCAAAACTGCGGTGCCCTGGTGAGACGTTTGCTGATTCACGACCCAGAGCGGACAGCTCTTCCTTCCCGCACGGTAATAACGACCATACATTCAAGCATATCCTCGCTCGTTGCCTCTTATGAGAAGCGCTTCTCCAACTGCAGACACATTGGTTAGCTCCCAGCAAACAGATTTTGAAACAAGAGTCGGGCAGCAACGGCAGCATCAGTAGACGTACTCTCCACGGGTTGTTCACGTCGAAGCCGGGCGGCGCCAATGGGTTGTCTGTCTGCCCTCGTAACAGGCCTGTGAGTCTCCGGTCGCGGTCCATCACTAGGAAAACGATGTTTGTTAGTCCACGTGCGGTTCGAGACGCAATTCGAGATGCAAGTCGAGCTGCGTTCGTCGTCGTCCGGGTTCTTTGCAGATACGCACTTTGCTGCAACGATCGTTAGCATCCTGAGTCCAGCATCACATAAAATCGCTCGTCCACACTCAGCTCAAACTCACTCTATCCCACTGGTCAACCGACCGCCGCGCCCGCTTGCCGCCGTTCTGCATGTGCCGGATCTTGGACAGACCGGCGCCCGACACGCCAAACATCTAGAATTGAGAAAAAGCATTGTTTCTTAGCAAGCTGGTCCTAGACGGGTACCGTAGAGTCCCCCGCATCGTTCGTCATGCCATCTTCGACTGGTGATCGGGTCGGCTGCTTACGACAATCATAATCCCGTAGGGGATCAGGGTCTCGAAGGGAACAGGCATTGTGGGTGGTGGTGATGCGATGAAGCTCGCTGCTGGCTTTCGATTGAATCGGTGGGATCGCAGGTGGAGGTGTCGCCGTCGAATCCGAAGCCTGGGATCGTGGTCGTTCGCTTGGTCGTGACGTTCGGCTGAGGTCTCGAATGGAGGGAATGGTCAATTGCCTGCTTCTCACTGGCGCTGCAAAAAATTGCGGCCTGAGGCCAAAATATGGGCGAGTGCTCTCAGAGACAGAAGGTGAGGACGCCCATAATAAAAAGTGGAGACCTGTTGTTCAGCGCTGTGGAATTGCGCCCAGGTCGCGCTGGGTTACATAATACAACTAGCGAATGCGAACCAGGCGGCAAGTGGACGCGGAGAAGGGGGGAGCTGTTACGCCAAAAGGGCAGGAGCGGAGGAACACATACAAACCGGCGATCGTGCAGGCCAAAACAACGTCTTTGCGGCCACCAAACAACCCAGTTTCGACGCGTCCTTTATCACCAACGCCGCGTTTTTTGCTGTACCAGAACCTCTGCTGCGACCAGCTACCTTGTCGGAGCGCGTTCGGCACCTTTTCGGCCGGCAATCTGCGCCGGCGCAACCTGCAACGCGGGTCGCCATCCCTGCATCGACAAAGTATTGCCACCTCCACTTCTGCTTCACCTCACCACGGCTTTGTTGCCAACGACAGCATCCTTTTGCACTTTTTTTGCTCTTGGCATTGCATACCCGAAATCACCACCGTTGGATTCTACGCCCGATTTCCTGTGGCTCGCCTGCCTGCAATGCCAACGCTGGCGCTTGACCGACCAGCGAACTTGACGGCAATCTGGAGACAGTAACACGCTTTTCTTGCCCGCCTTTCTACCCCGTCTTTCGCATCTCGATACTGTACGCCGTACAACACACCCATTTTTGCGCCTTGTGCACACGTACGAACCCGCGCCGGGGCGGTGGTTGACCCGTCGAGAAGGGGCCCATTTGCAGCCATGGCGAGCGAGCAACTGATTCAGGAGGAGCTGCAAAGCAGCGCGGCCGTCTCCGAGCCGAGTGCCTCGTCGCACATGGACGACGACGAGAGCACCGGAACGCTCGACCGGGCCGCTCAGCTCGGCATGACCAACGGCACGAAGAGCGACGCCTTGGCCGCCGGTGATGGCGAGCGTTACACGGGAGAGGAAAGCGACGAGTTGGACGAGGAGGAGGATGCCGAGGGGGACGAAGACGATGAATTCCACGACGCAGACGACTACGAGTCCGAGGGTGCCGCCGGCGAGGACGTCGACGACGACGAGCTGGACGAGGACGAGGACGACACAGTACTGCCGACAGTAGCAGGACAACGACGCCTGCGTGTCAAGCACGATGACGGCGAAGACGGCGAAGACGACGACGACGACGAAGAGGAGGACGATGACGACGACGAGGACGAGGCGTCGGACGACGACGCTGTTGGCGACGCCGAGGGCGTAGGCGCGGTTAAGATTCGGCCTGGAGAAACAGAGGACGACGACGACGACGAAAGCGAAGCCAGCGGCGCGTCCGGCGAGTCCAGTGACGACGAGTGGGAGGAGCAGGCACAGAACGCCGATGACGATGAGGAGGAAGAAGAAGAGGAGGAAGGGGACGAGGACGAAGAGGCTGGAGACGAGGACGAAGGCGAAAGCCAAGTTGGCGCCGCCGCAGAACACGCCTATGACGACGATGAAGAAGAAGACGAGGAGGGGGCGGCGTTCAGCTATCACTTGGACTGCCTGTACTGCAGGCGAGGCTATGGCAAACCCAGAAAGAACGATCCGAATCTCTGGACGTGTCCAACGTGTACCAACAGAGGTAAGTCTGACCAGAGACGCTGGCAAAGAAAGGGGGACATGGATATCGTGCTTACTCGCAACCCCAGCGCATTTAGAGTGCTCCTACCAGCATCAAGCGTCCGACAGGTTTACTACAGAGCGTACGTGTTCCCCAGCGAATCTTTGTTTGCTACGCAGTAACCGTGCCTTTTTCTTTCCTGCTTGCTAACTTGCACACATAGAGCCATGGAGATGCCCGGATTGTGTTGCGAAAAGCCGCAAAGAAGCAGGCGTCGCTGCTGGCGAGACGATGGACGTTGACGGCAACGGGACGCACCCAACGACCAACGGAGCCGACGTCGTGAATGCGACACCGCCAAAGACAACAATCCACGCAGCACTCAAAGTCAACACGCCAAGGTCGTCGCCAGCACTGCGTGGCTTAGGCGCAAATGCAGGCTCTGTCTCAGAGGATCAGACAGACGGTGCCACGCGCTCGCTGCGAAAACGGCGCACATCGCCGGTCGAGAGCGCCGGCAGCGGCATGTCCCTGCGCAAGCGCCGGAAGAACGTCACGGCAGATTTGAGCATTGACGGATTTACCGACATCCACAATGCGACAGCGCCGAACTCGGCCCGCTCCCTGCGGATAAAGCCGCCTGCCGCGTCACATGTTTCAGTTGTGAAAAAGACACGAGGCAGTCTGATTCTCAAGATCAGAGTGGCGCCGGCCGACCTGCGCCGGATCACAGTCAAGAAGCGCAAATACACCAAGCGCGGGACAGCGCCGCCACGGATCAGCAAAAAAGAAAAGAAACGTCTCGAACAGCTGGCAGCGGAGAACGGCCTGTCGGTCGGCAGCGATGCGCTGCCCGTGATGCCGTCGACCACCGCATACACGCAGCCGTTCTACTCCTTCTTCGACAAGGACACAGACGAGCAAAAGGGCAAGCCGTACGGTGGCATTCTCACCGAGGCCGAGGCGGACACGTCCAAGACATTCCCCACGCCCGACGACCGGCGGCGGTTTGACGATGCGAAGCAAAAGGCCGAGGAGGAGTGGCGGGCGCGGCTGCTGGTGATGCAGGCCGAGGCCGAGGCGGCCGAGCCACCCAAGAAGAAGAAGGCCGCCGGCCCTGCCAGCCAGATCGAGTGCATCGAGTTTGGCGGGTGGGAAATCGACACGTGGTATGCGGCGCCGTACCCCGAAGAGTACAGCCGCAACCGCGTGCTCTACATCTGCGAGTTCTGTCTCAAGTACATGAACTCGGACTACGTGGCGTGGCGGCACAAGCTCAAGTGCCCGGCCAAGCACCCGCCGGGTGACGAGATCTACCGGCACGAGTCCATCTCGTTCTTTGAGGTGGACGGGCGGAAGAACCCGGTGTACTGCCAGAACCTGTGCCTGCTGGCCAAGCTGTTCCTCGGGTCCAAGACGCTCTACTACGACGTGGAGCCGTTTTTGTTCTATGTGCTCTGCGAGTACGACGAGCTCGGGTACCACTTTGTGGGCTACTTTTCCAAGGAGAAGCGCGCCAGCAGCCAGAACAATGTCAGCTGCATCCTGACGCTGCCCATCCACCAGCGCAAGGGCTACGGCAACCTGCTCATTGACTTTTCGTACCTGCTGACGCGGGTGGAGGAGAAGACGGGCTCGCCCGAGAAGCCGCTGTCCGACATGGGCCTGGTCTCGTACCGCAACTACTGGCGCCTGGTCATGTGCCGCTACCTGCTGGACGCGATGACGGCCAGCCGGGGCGCGAAGCTCGGGCTGTCGATCAAGCAGATCTCGGACGACACGGGCATGACGGCCGACGACGTGATCTCGGCCCTCGAGGGCCTGCGGTGTCTCGTGCGCGACCCGCAGACGGGCCTCTACGCGTTCCGGGTGGACGTGACATACTGCCGCGAGTACGTGGCCAAATGGGAGTCCAAAAAGTACGTGACGCTCAACCCGGCGGCGCTGACGTGGACGCCCTATGTGATGGGTCGTGGTAATGCCACCAACTTTGAGCTGGGGCCGGCGCTCACGGCCATTGCACCGCGCGACGAGGACGACGAGCAGAAAGCGGGCGAGCCGTTTGGGGCGCGCCTCGCCAACAACAGCGACAGCATCTCGACACAAGGCGGCCTCCCAAATGGCGTCGCCGCGGACGGTGCTGCGACGGCCGCGACGACCGCGACGACCACGACGACAGAGGACAGCAAGGCGCTGGCCGCGACGGCCATGGTCCTCGAGTCCACGGAGCCCAACGACAAGGACGGCATTGTCGCCGAGACGAAGAACGAGGAGGATGCAACGACCAACGGCGACCACAGCGCGGCATCGGCGGCCGCTTCCAGCAAAACCCTCGAAGCCGAAGCCGACGCGGAGGCGGATGCCGATGCGGATGCCGACCCTCCCGTTGCCAACATTATGAGCGACATCAAGTCCGAGGACAAGGACGATGACGACGACGACAGTGAGGGCGACGACGCTGACGGCAGTGCGAACCGCGCCCCAACGACGATCAACGGCACGGCGGACGCGGGCACCACGGACGCGGGCACCACCAACGGCTCACAAAAGCAGGCCGAGAGCGGCCATGGCGGCGATTGGGCGGCAGCCTACAGCGCGGTCCCGACCACGCGGTTTGTCGTGTTCCCGCCCGTATCGGCGCGCCGTCTGAACAGCTATCCGCGGGCCCCGATCGGCCGGCCGCCCGGCGCACGCACGGGTAGCGGCAACCGCGCACGGAGTCGCCTCAGCAGCTCGGGCCACGTCCGGCGGGCCGTGGTCAGCAGCGCGTCGCGGCCCAAGGCATCGAGCTCGTCCAAGAAAAGGACGGGCGGCACGGGCCGTGGACCCGGACGCTGGCCCAAGGGCACCAAGAAGAGCGACTACGGAAATGCCGACAGCGGGCCGGGTCTGCCGCCGGCCTGGCTTGCGCGCAAGATCGCCGCCGCGGAGTCGCATAGGACGGGCTCGAGCGCGGGCGACGCAGGAGTCAATGGCGGCCTCAAGCACGAGAGCGATGCGCACGATGCCGCGGCCGCCGGTGATGAACGGCCACCGCCGCCACTCCCCCTCACGCCGAGCCGCCAGCCCGCCGCCAGCAGCGACCACGACGACGAGGCCGATGCCGACGGCGACGAGGACAACGAGCACGCCGTGGCGGACACAGTGCAGGTGCACACGCCGACGCTGCCGACGCGGCTGGCGGACAAGCGCAGCGGCGTGAACGGCGCCGTGCTGGCATCCGGGACCCGCGGCCGGTCGTCGCCGCGGCTGGGTAAGATCAAGGCCGCGGCGGTGCACGACGGCGGCGAGGCGGATACGGTGATGGTGGATGTCGGAAAGGCATAAAACAAACGGCGATCACAATTGGGTGTACGGATGCTTCATTTTTTTTACCAAAAACCCCCCTTTTCTCAGGAAGATGTACATTTTAATTCCAGTTGGGCAGCATGGCGTTCAGACAGGCATCTTGCGTTGTCTTGTGTCGATTGTTTCGATGTGTTGGGAGTCCTTTTTTTGTTTCTATTATTTCTTGTCCGTTTCCCATTGGTTTTGGCTCGCCCGTATCGGCCTGCTCCCTTTTTTTATGCTGTATTAGACTGTCAATACCCTCTATCTTAGTGGCAACGAACTCAGGATGACGTTAGTAGACGTGCGCCTTGACAAGTGCGTCATAGCTCGATTCGGGCAACCGTTGGCATTTGTTTGTTTTATCTCCTGTCCCTTTTCTAGGGATGTCGGATGTCTGTCGCCTTTATTAGTCCAGGCACGTGCCTTCCACCGTCGGTGTATCCCACCTTCCACCTCTTACATCGTACATCGTACCTTCCCCCATAAGCCGCCACTACGCGGTAGTTGCACCGACAGCACGGTACGCTATGTTTCCCCGAGCCGGGCCAATTCCGTGCTCCATTCGCCGCGTCACCCTGCCCATCGCACCTGCCGCAGACGGAGCTCGGGCGTGCCAGGGACGCCAGCCAAAATGCAGCCAAAATGCACCGCCTCAATGGACTCCCGTCTTCCAATCTCACTCTGCATCTCGCCCTCAGCTTTGTGTCATCTTGTCTCGCACTGCGTACGTGCCGTGCTCCCGTTCTGCAGCACGAGACCGTCGATGGCTCTAACGCAGTCTAGATGCATCCGCGCCCCGGCCCATGCTTCAACGGCGCGCCTGGACAGGGCCATCTGCTAAGCTGCTGGATTGCGGCCACGTCGTCGGCGACCTGCCACGCGCCGTTGTGGACTCGTCATGGCGCTTGTCTTGCGTTCCGGATTCTGTGCAGTCTGTGTTGTTTGGTGCTTTCGTCTCCCTGTTTTGCTCGCCGACCTTGCTATCCCTGGCGGGCTAGAGCCGTCCCAACGCTCCGCCTCACAATAATCCTTCACGACAAATCCACCCGCCAGAGCTGCGCGAGTCGATGCAAAATGGACAAACTGGAGACCGATGACCGGTGCAACGCACAATGGCCAAATCAAACCCGCCGAGCCAGAGGCGACTTCTCGAGGCTCTTGGCTCGTGACGCTGCCACTGGAGAAAAGTACAAAACGACAGGGAGATCACACACTTGTTTCAGCACACGCAGTTCGAAACAGCACCGTCCACCGCCTCTGTTGTATTCAGCTTGCCCACGTTGTCAAACCGTCTTATCTGCTCCCTCCTTCTCTCCTCGACACCGTAGCTCTCTTCACTTTGATCCATTGTGAACTATTTTCGATTTTACGTCATATATTCTAGTATTGTCTATCCATTTATCTATTTATTTACCTACTTTCTCTTCTTCCCACGCTGCCTCGTCTGTTTATCTTTTAACTCCTCTTCTGCATCGGCAATCCTCGAACAAGCAACCTGCCTGTTCCCCATCTCAAATCAGGATCGGAAGGTTGACATTCAGATCTCGGTTCGGCTCTGCATTCAGGCGCCGTTCGATCCCCGGCACAGCTCATCTCGCAGCTACCAACCAACACCTTCGTCCTGCGCCGTCCCGTACCTTGTGCGTGCCGCTCCTCCCTCCTCCACCATCCTCCTGTGCGTTCCCATAGCTTTCGCGTATTCCCCACAGCCGCCTTCTCTCGCACTACGCCCAGCTTTGGAGCTCTTTGCTCTGGCTTGTTCTTGGGTTCTTGGCGACAGCTGTCGACTGGTTTCGCGCTCCTTTCTCGCTCCCTCGGCACTGTCTTTGTTCTTCGTTCACCCGTCGGCGTAGTCTGCATTGCTTCTGTTTCTCTGTTTACTTCGACCCGCTGACGTTCAACAGCCAATTCACACACGCCGGCTGCTCCTGCCTCCCGGC
The DNA here is from genome assembly GCA_021398005.1 of Sporothrix luriei. Classification (NCBI taxonomy): domain Eukaryota; kingdom Fungi; phylum Ascomycota; class Sordariomycetes; order Ophiostomatales; family Ophiostomataceae; genus Sporothrix; species Sporothrix luriei. Next base: position 73,745 of record WNLO01000083.1, on the reverse strand, counting down.
TTGCAGCAAACAACCAGGTAAGAGCTCTTGCCTATTGCGTCACGTTCCAGGTCCCGCGTGCCCCTCAATTGAGAAGGCGCGGTTCCGCTGAGCTCCTCGAACCTGCTCTCGACCTCGGAATACTACCCATTGCTCCTTCCCAACCAGGGCTCTACCTCTGTATCTAGTTGGCCTATGTCGACATCGCACTCTCATCCCGCCCCAAGCTCCCTTGATCCAATACCACGAGATGCATTAATTGTTCCTGCATAGCTGTACTCTGACAGCTGCCGTGACGTCCACTGTTCTCTAGCTATTGTCTGCGTCTTCTCTTCACCATTCGACTGCTCATTGGCCAATTGATTGATGTGGATCGTTGCTTCTTCTGTCGTCCCTCGCTCCTTCCCGTTTTCCCTGTTGCCCTATCTGCACACCGGTCCTGCACAAGTTTGCAGGTCCATGGGTCTGGTCGTTCCTTCCCGTGCAATCGTCTGTCGTCGCATCGTCTTGCCGTTTACGGCAAGTCTCAAGCCTCAATTCTCAACGCTTTGATCTCAACATTTCCTTCTCCAACTCTTTTTTCAGCCCTCATTCTTTTACCCCTGACTTACACCCGACCTACTTCACTCCTTCAGGCCCTACAACCCACCACTTCACGTCGCTCTCCACTCAAGCAACGATCGGCAACAAACTCGCGTGCTCGCATAACACTAACGTTTGTTGACTTGGGCGTTCAAACTAGCATCGCCAATCCCCCAACTGACGTCAACACTCTTTCAACTCGCCAGCACGTGGCAACCACCAGAGACGCACAACCGTTTCCGAACAGTCTCCCTGCCGTCCAGCCGCCTCCCAACGGTCACAATGGCCGCTCCAAACACGTTCCAGAGCAACCTGGGCCTCTCCATTATCGGCGTCGGCCGCCAATACCCGCCATACTCCCTCAAGCCCGACTCTCTCAACACATTGAGCAAACGATTCTACCCAGAGTCGCCAGCGTACGTGCATCCAGCCGTACGCGTCCTTGTCTCTCGTCCTACCACTCCACCCATCTAACAGCTGTCCATCTGTAGAATGACCAAGGTGCTGGGTATCAACCAGCTCACTGGCATCGAGGCGCGCTCGTCCATTGGCACGCCGGACCACCCGCTCGTCAACCAGGAAAAGGCACCCACCATCAAGCAGCTCAGCGACATCTTCTTCCAGGAAGGCGTGCCCCTCGCCGTCCAGGCCGCGCAAAAGGCCATTGCCGAGGCCCGCATCGACCTCTCGCAAATCACGCACGTCGTCGCCAACACCTGCACCAACAGCGCCAACCCGGGCTTCGACCACTTTGTCGTCAAGGGTCTCGGCATCAAGCAGCAGGTCGAAAAGGTCCTGCTGCATGGTATCGGCTGCAGCGGCGGCCTCGCCGGCCTGCGCACGGCCGCCAACCTGGCCCTGGGCCACACCATGCGGGGCAAGCCCGCCCGCATCCTGGTCGTCACCCTCGAGCTCAGCACGATGATGGTCCGCAGCGAGCTCGACAGCATCCACGAGTTGCAAGAGACCCGCATCGGCGTCGCCCTCTTCTCGGACTGCGGCAGCGCCGTCGTCCTCAGCAACGGCATCGGCGAGTCGTCCGGCGAGCCCATCTACGAGCTGCTGGGCTGGGACCACCGCATGATCCCCGACACCGAGGCGGACCTGGGCTTCGACGTCGACCCCGTGGGCTGGAAGGTCGTGCTGTCGCCCCGCGTGCCCAAGCTGGCCGCCGAGGTGCTGCAGCCCACGTTCCGCGACCTCGTCGCCTCCGTGCCCGACCTGCCCCCCGCCTACCGGGCCGCCGCCGACTTTGACTGGGCCCTGCACCCGGGCGGCGCCACCATCTTGTCCGGCGCCGAGCGCGCCCTGGGCCTCTCGCCCGAGCACATGCGGGCCAGCTACGACACCTACATCAACCACGGCAACTCGAGCTCCGCCACCATCTTCAGCGTGCTCGACCGTCTGCGCGAAAAGGACATGGACGCCTTGGCCCCTGCCCCCGCCGGCGGCGACGGCAGTGGCAACGGCAACACCGGCCCCAAAGAGTACATTGTCGCCTGCGCCTTTGGGCCGGGCATCGCCGTCGAGTCGTGCATTCTCAAGCGCAACATGCGCGCCACCGGCATCGACACGCCGCCCGAGACCGAGAGCGAGGCAAGCCGTAGCGAGGCCGGCGACGCCCGCGAAGAGAAGACGACCACATCATCGGACACAGCTACCCCTAATCAAGCGACACAAGCAGAAACGCAGTTCATCGCCACCCAGGTGAACAACCTGGAGCTGGATTAGAACCTGATTCACAATGGGCATTTCTGGAGTTACAGCAAATTGATGTGTAACATGGCGAAGACGCACTGGGATGGACCAATGTATGGTAATACGTGTCGATTTTTTTTTCTTTGCTGTTCATTTTAAATGCATACTGCTTTTTGTTAACTTTCGTCCGTCACGAGCACGGTTTCGTCGTTTTGCTGGCTCTTCAACCCTGCAGTCTGTACATGGGAAACGATGTATTTATTATTATTATTATTATTATCCGCCTTTCTCAGCCACTCCTGACTATTAGCGACTAGCTAGACAGAACCCTCTGGGGAATAAACTGTCACAGAACTATGTGGTGTGTGTTGTGTGGAAATTAGCGAGATACATGATATGCCTTGGCAAATAGCCCCCTGTACTATCCTTCCGAATTCTTCGTCATTAGTACTATTTCCCCCACTAAAGATTCGTTTGCGCTTAGCCCTTGGACACCGGACACTTCGAGGGGGTCTTTCTGGCTCGACTGGCTGTTCCTGTCATAGCTCCTCAAACCGACTTATCCTGATTCATGAGAGGGCGGGCCCCGCAACCGGCCCAAATCACTACACAGGGGCGGCGGCCCACCTCGACTGTCGACGGGTCGGGGTACGAATTTATCTGGCCAGAAAAAATCCGCAAGTTAAGAACCCTGGCAGGAATCGAACCCGCTACCTCCCGAGAGGTACACCCAGCGCTTAACCACTGCGCCACAGGGGTAAACGATGTATTTTATATCTAGACGCATTTTGCGTAGACTGTTCGAGACTGTACGAAACAGCTGCAGAAGGCAATACGGCAGTAGCCTCTCAAATTGTCACGAATAATTCACCTAAAATGCAAACAACTTCCAAATTGAATCCGACTACTGATGCAAGTGGTATCATTTAATCAATCAAGCGGTGCTCTCTATCTCAAAGGGGTATCGCGTAACCCATAACCAAAACGCGATAAGCAAGGCCTGCGTTTTCCAATTACGTCTGGGCGACCTTTGCTGCCTCGCAACCCGGTGAGCATCCACATCCACGTTGAAAGACACCATGGATGTCCTGCCCTCATATAGTTATTTTCGGAATATGTTTCATCACTTCGCCCCCTCTCGTTTACAGAGACGTCGACTTGGTCTCCGTGACGGTGCCGCCGTTCTCGACGTGCTCCAGAGAATCCCCCTTGCGCACGCCGAGCTGGGACGTGTCCCAGCCGTTGGCCTCGAGGTAGCGGCGGAAGCGCGCGTCCTCGTACTGGATGGTGTCCTGGCCGACGTTGGGCAGCAGGAAGAAGGCCAGGAGCGCCGACAGAACGGACAAGCTGGAGCTGACATAGAAGGGGTACTGCGCCGTGGCGTTGGCGTCGTCGCCACCGGCCGCCTCGATGTAGGGGTAGACGTAGGTGCCGACAAAGGCGCCGATCTTGCCCACGGCGGCGGCAATGCCGTAGTACTGGCCGCGCACGCCGGTCGCGCAGGTCTTGGCCGCCAGAAGGCCAATGTTGTCGCCGGGGCCGAACTCGCCGAGCGACAGGAAGATGCCGTAGACGGTGGCGAAGGCGCCGACCATGTGCGGCTGGGACAGGTTGGCATAGTCGCCGGCCATGATGAACCCGACCAGGGCCTGCAGCAGCACGCCGGTGATCAGGCACCAGCGGGGGCCGAGCCAGTCGCTGGCCTTGGCGCCGAGGAGCGAGCCGGGCATGTAGAACAGGTTGATGACGACGTTCCAGCCGAAGATGGTGGTCAGGGGCGCGTCGTCGGAGAAGATGTTGGCCAGGATGGTGGACGAGTAAATGCCAAAGGCGTAGGTCAGGAAGTCGTAAATGAACCAGATCAGGCTGACGACGATCAGGCGGGGGCCGTAGAACTTGAGGACCAGCCAGTACGGGGTGCGGGCGCCCTTCATCGAGTTGCGGTTGAACTCCTCGTTCTCCTTGACAAAAATACGGATGATGAAGAGGATGAGGGGAAAGACGGCACCGATGGCGAGAGACACGCGCCACTGGGTGCTGAGGTGTTCATTATGGCAGGCGGCCGCGACGACGTCTGTGTAGAGGCTAGTGTTAGCTCGGCGACACCGGAAGAAGAAAGGATGAGAGGCACGTACAAGGAACAAAGGCGCCAATAACAAAGCCAAAGTCAATAATTGAGTTGGTAAACCTATTTTGTTAGTTAGGGAGTGAGAGAGACGGAGAGAGAGAAGGGAGGACAAGAACCCACAGAATGAAGATAAAGTGACGCCAGCCCTTGCGGACCTCGCCCGTCGACTCGGCGCAGCCCACAGAGCCCGCAGGGTACTCGCCACCGATACCGATACCGACGAAGAAACGCCACGCGGCCAGGATGTTGAACATGCCAACGGTGTCGCCATGGTAGTAGGAGCCGGCGGCCAGGGCCGTGAAGATGAAGAGGATGACGGTCGACGCAAGCAGCGCGTTGGTACGCGACCAGCGGTCCGCGAGGTAGCCAAAGAACAGCTGGCCGACGACGGTGCCGGCAAAGACGATGGCGCTGACGACACTCTTGGACCGGGACTTGGACCAGGTGTCGCCGTACTGGAGGGCCAGGATGGTGGAGACGGAGCCAATGACCTGCAGACGTTAGCACACAAGCACGATTCGGGCCAATCGGGCCAATCTCTCTTGATCTACGCAGTCGTGTAGCTCACGTTGTTGATGTAGCCGTCCGAGAAGAGACCGGCACCGCAGGCGACGACGGGCAGCGTAATGAGAGGCTGCTTCTTGCCGGTGGGCGCCAGGTTGTTCTCGTCATTGACCTCTTCGACGACGTTTTCGGCCTGCTCCCGCTCGTGCTGCCGACCGGCAACGGTGAGGCGGTTGAGGAACGACATGGTGGGTGGGGGTGGGTAAAAATGTACTGAGGCTGTCGACGATGAAGATGAGAGAGAGAGACACACAAAAATCTGCGTCAGGGGTAGTGTCGAGAGAGTTGGACTTTCCGCTCCCGTCTGTCTTTCTTCTTACGGAAAGAAAACAAGGAAAGAAGGAGGTCGACAACAGAAAACGAAACAAGGAAAGAGCGAGCGAAAATCGGTGAAGGTGCTAGAAAGGAAGGAAGAGGGGGGGGAGTACGAGTTTAATAAGACCCGACTCTGGATACAAAACGATCGGCCTTCTAAAGAACAGAGAATAACAGTCGGTTGCATTTACGAGGTCGCCACAGGCGCATCTGTTTATGGGGATCCAAGCTGGGGTTGGGGCCCAAACGGGGGAAATGGACGTGGTTGGACAGGACTAAGAACAAAGTGGACGGAACTGGACCCCAAGGATTCTCTACATACTTCGTAAAGGAAGCTAGGAAGGCATTGAGGTACTTTTCGCCGTTTTGATATTTTTCTGTTTTAGTTGTCTTCTGTTTTCCGCTTCGGGTCGCCGATCCTTTCTCTGGGGGGCAATTACTGGGTCGTCCATGGGTGGGCGATGGGACCGGACGCGTGACGGCGCTCATGTGGGTGATTTGGACGGAGTGTGCTCGGTGCTGGGAACAAGACACCGCTGGGCGATACGAAGGGACGTTGTGTACGGAGTAAGGCGCCGTCGTGGCTTGGTGTGTTGGATGATATGTGTCTAGAGTCAAGAGTTAACGAGTCGTAGCGTAGACATTACACACGCAGTTTGTACATATAGCCTCTCTGTTGGAGGGTGGCGCCTTCCCTTCCAGTTTCACGGATCGAGGTGTTCTTCCCAAGCAACCAGATTGGCATGAACGGCCGGCCTCTCGACAGCCCATCTCTCTTTCCCAATTTGAATGGCCGACCAAACGCATGACCCCGTCCTCTTCAACAAAGCCGACGGCCTTCTCGCTTGGCTCATTTGCATGTTGGCAGAAAATCGTATTGGACTGTCACATACCTTCTTCATCCTATCTCTGCTCGTACTTGTACCTCCTAGCGACTCGACTGATTGCGACTCTAAGCCATTAGACCGATGTACGTTGCAAAATACCCCGCTTTTTTTTTTTTTTTTTTTCTTTCCTGCGCGGCTGCCATCGCGCCTTCCTCTTTTTTCAAGGTGCACCGGGCTCATTTTAGCAGCCTTGTTCTACTTTCAAGCTTGGCGTGTCTGTGCATACTCTGTACTTTTCTCGAGGCTCCTTCTCGAATCAAGCACGGAAAATACCACTAGTTCCTTTCCCACTTTTCAGGTTTTGTGCCGCCACCTTTTTGTCTCTCTAATCCTCCTTTTCTCTCTCATTTTCTTCGTTTTATTCTTCTTCTCCTCCTTTTTGACTTGCATTCAAGTCTGACGTCAATGGCGTTCGGCTCGGCAAGTAGCACGCTTTAGGCCCTGCTAGAGAGCCCGTGCCGCGGCCTGTGTGCAACCACCAGAAGCAACATTTTCAGTGGCAGAGGCGCTGGAACCAGTCCCTATTTGGGCTCGAGCTTGGCATGCCGCATGCCGAAACTCAAGCCTTACTGCGCAGGGACTAGCACGCTCTCGTCGCTCGCACTTGCCTGTTTTTGATTAAACCACGACGCCCTTTTGATCCCTTTTCACTTCCTTCCACAAATTTGCCCTGTAATTATGTCGTACTTCCTGCCGTCTTCGTTTCTCGCGCCTTCGTACCGAGGCTCCTACCGCTTTCGTGAGCCACCACGGGTCGTACTTGCGACTTGAAGAGAGAAAACGCGCATCCACTGTATCTTATAGCACCTTGCCGAGGAAGGGACGGCCATCGGGCATGCTCCTGCCCAGAACAACAAAACATTGCCCGGAAACGTAAACGGTCCTCGGGCATCCTTCCGTATTCTTGTCAGATACTCGGAGCCTTGTCCTCCCCTAAGGACCCACCGGTTTGCGCTCGTTTCGAATGGCCTCAATGACCTTTTAACGGCAACTCAGCATCTAAACGTTGCATGGCGAGCCCGCTTCGGCGACGCCGACAGTCCCCCTCGTCAAGAACACGACCTCCTGCAGGACAACGGTGGAAGGACACTAGAGGCTGACCGCCCCAAAGTCATCCGGGCCGGGCTTTGGCTGTATGCATCCGGCGTCCGCTGAGCGACAAGAAAACAAATCGACGACGACTCACAAAAGAACCAACACTTGGCCGTCCTGGCCTTTCCAAATAGTTGTTCGGCGCGATTTGTCGCTTGGCTTCTTGGCTGCTTGGCTGTAGTGGCTCTTGTGCCTTGTCTGGCGGTGCCTGGAGGTTTTACTTCTGTCTCTTTGTTTTTTTTTTTTCCTTTGTCGGCCGTTCTTTTACGACTCCCTTCATATTTTCCGTCTCCTTGGTGCTTCCTCCACCGCCTTTGGACTGGGCCATTCAAGAGACGCTTTCCTTTTTCTACGTCGTATTGGGACGCCAACCGTGCAGCGTCCAGCGACGACACCGAACTTGCCCAACCTCGGGAGTCCAACGTCCCCGGTATACACTACGAAATACGCATAGGAGACGCCGTTTCGTTTACGCAGCTCTTCCACAATACCACCTCGTCCGCAAGCTCATTCGGCCGACGAGGCAGGCATGGTCCAAGCTCAGCTCCCCAGTGTTTTCTCGGCCCGGGACATCAGCATGGTAGCTCGACCAGTTCGGCCCTTGGCCGTGTGGATCTCATTTGGCTCACCGAGTGTAACACTTCGACGTTGCGGCGGCTAAGCGGCCTTGCACGTCTCGACAGGGTGTTGATGGGTCGATGAGGAGCTGTGAAAAAAGGGAGAAAAGAAGAAAAAACCACGGTTAACCCATGCCGGCCAGGAATTTTATTGACATTTTGAAGGATCGAGACTGGGGACTGTCTGGACATCTTGGACGTTTTACAAAGTCGCGATGAACACGATGCACGTGCCCGCCAGCCTCGACAACGACAGGCCATCCAGCACGCGATCCACGAAGATGCTTTGGAATCCTCTGGTTCTGACATGGCCGGACGCTTATGATAACTAATCTACCTTTTACGAGCTCAGAAACCGCACGTATCATCGCTCACCATCACTCGTCAGCGCACAAAATATTGCGAAAGCCACAAAAACGAGTGTAGACCCTGCGCACATGGCTCGATATTTGATGTTGCCGCCTCATGCTTCTCAGTCGCTCTCCAAGCTCACCCTGGAATCGGAAGGCCCCAATTGTTTTCAGATGTACAACGCACTCGCACATTCGCCCCCTTGCGCTCAATGGCGCCGGTACTTGATCTAGGTGGATCAGATAACAAGAATCAAATCGTCGCGAAATATATTCCGAAATAGCGCAAAGAAATAATCGTGCCATCCCTCCACCGGCAGCGGGACGTTCGTTCCCAGCGATAAGGCAGCCAATCGTTGCCGCCCACCGATCAACGTGGTCGCTCTCGCCACTGACAAGGATGCAACCCCTACTTCGTATCTTGCTGCTCAGTCGATCCACCACGAAGAAGCGCACCGTAGAAAAAGACATACGGAGTAATAAAAACAAAACCCACACACCACAAGACTGCAAGGGGGTGGTCAACGGCTGTGCCACCGTGCATGAAACGGGGCGTCCAAAGGCCAAGACAAGCTTTTTTTTATGATTTAAATTTGCTCTCAGAAAAACCCCCAAATACTAGGGTGGAAGCCATCGACGCATCGTCACCAGCGGTGCGAGGATCGCCGCGCTCATGCGAGGTGTTTTTATGTGAGTCGCTGTGGTTGTGGTTGTGCTTGAGGTTGAGGTTTGCGTCGCCTTTCTCCTCTTCGGTCGACTCTATCCGCGCTCGGTCATGTAATTACGGTATACAACGTACTGCTCCATGCTTTCTCCATGTCGCCACGCAATGCCGTCGACGATAGTCTATTCCGTCCGGAGAATAGCGAGACATGGATCAAGCACGTTTCTTGTTCTTGGCGCTGGAAGACGACAAGTGGCGTCCCTGGCCCATATCCACCATACAGTTGTGCAGGCAAAGAATCTGCGAATGAATCATTGTATCTTGTCACCAGGGTTGGTTTTATTTGAAACTGAACAAAAAAAAAAAAAAAAAAAAAAAAAAAAAAAAAAAAAAAAAAAAAAAAAAAACAGCTTATCCTGCTGCCCAAGCCGCACTTCGTCATGACCAGTCAATTTCCAGCACTTTCCAGCACTTTTCAGCACTTATGGCACCACGCGGAGAGGCCGTCCCGCCCGCCGCAGCCGAAGCCGGACCTGCGGTACATCCTTTGCGGCGGGCTCCAAGATATGAATGGGCAGCACCCGGTCGTTTCGCGGCGGGACTTTGGGCGGCACCCCGTGCTGGCCCTGGGCGGCTGCGGCCGCGTCCTCGGCGTCAAACGTCAGCACCACTGCGGCGGCAAACGACAGAATCTCGGCCGTGGCAAAATGCCGTCCGGGGCATAGCGTTTTGCCGCCGCCAAAAGCGCGAAACGCTGCAGGGTGCCGTTTCGGCACAGCCGGCGTGGCCCTGGCCGATTTGCCCGGTGTGAATGCCGATGCTGCCGACGACTTGGGAAGAAACCGTGCCGGGTCAAACGAGTCGACATCGGCACCCCAGAGCGATGGGTCTGCGTGGATGACACCCGCAGCAATCTGCACAACGGAACCGGCGCGCAAGAAGTACCGATCGGCCAGCAGCGTGTCGGCCAGCACGAGGCGGGTCGACATGTTGTTGGAGCCCAGCCGGAGGCACTCCTGGTAGACGGCCTGCAGGGTCGGGCAGTTTGTGCGAATGTGTTGGATGCTCAGCGTGTCGCCGTTGTTTCCGTTATGATTGCTGTTGTCGCTGTTGCCATCACTTCTTGTCTCCAATTCGCGTCGCACCGTCTGAAGCAAGTCCAGGTCGGAGAAGAGTCTGAGAACGACCCAAAACGACGTCACTGCCGTGTTGATGATGCCGGCAAACAAAAATGACAGCTCAGACCGTGCCGTGCTGGCACGGGCCCAGCCGTAGCGGTCGGCAATGGCAACGCGGTGCCGCACAATCTCGCTGCTGTCACTGGACAGATGCTCGTCTGCAGTCAGGTAGGTCGTGAAGCCATCCACGAGCTGCTCACGTGCGGCAAAGGGACGTCCGCCTAGAAGCGACGCCATCAGCGACCCTGGTTGGCGGTCGCCCACGAGAAGCAGCCGGCCCAGACCGTGCACAAATTCCCAGAACGCTGGCTCGAGCTCGGGCTCCATGGCGAGCGGGTTGCGCGGGCCGTACAAGAACTGCGCAGTGCCCATTGTAACAAAATGCTTCATCCAGGCCAGCAAGTCGACCACGGCCGGTGTCGGTGCTGTAGACGTCGTTGCAGCGTCCAGGTGGGAGGCGTACGAGTTGACTTGGCCAACCAGCTCGCTGACAGCATCGTGTACAAAGGATGTCAATGTATCGCCGGGGCCCAAGTAGCTGTAAACCATGTCGTGCATGTCGGCCAGGAAGCCGTACGACTCATCGTACGTTTGGTCGTCGACAATGGACATGGTTGGTCCTGTCCGGAATGTTGCTGCCGGTTTAAGCTTAGGCGATGTCGCCACTGCCAGGTTTTCTCCACGGACGATGCCAACAGTCTTCTTGTCAAGACCGAGGACGCGGCGCGTTACGTCGGGCACAAGAGGCGTAAAGGACAAGGCGCGGGACGCGCGCTGCACGGCAGCCGCCAATGACGGGTCGGTTACGAGGTAGATGCGTGAGCCGGGGACCGGCAGCGTGACAATGCCTGCCGGAGCGGACGGTTGCGACGCGGACGTGGAAGAGGACGACGGTGAAGGCAGCGCCGACGGCGTAGGGCCGCCGAGAGCCGTGCCTACACCGCCCTGGGCCATGTGCTGGACGCGTAGGCCGAGCTGCTGCATGTAGCGGCCGCCCTGAAGGGCCATGCACAGGACATGACCAAGGAATGGCAGGCCCGGGGCCGGAATGACGGGCGGTTCATCGGGGCGGCTACGGCGCAGCTGCAGGCGGTAAAGAATGAGGTAGAGGGTGCCGAGGCCAATTGCAATGACCGACAAGTCGGAAAAGGCCATGGTGGAGCGCGTGGCGGAGAGCGGTCAGACGATAAACGAAAATCCGATCGCAGAGCCAAAAAAGGCTCGAAAAGAAAACGGAAAGGAGATTTGCAAACAAGAAAGCCGTGGACGCATAAATCAGTCGATACAGCCGCCGTCGTATAAAATGTCCGAAAACACGAGGCCCCTTCTCCTCCTCACCGTCACATTTTTACTCCGGCTTTTGACAAGACACACAACGGCCAGGGAAATGGGAGGACCGAGAAGGCAAAGCCGCTTCTCCAAAACGACCCTGGCTCCCAACCTAAATAGAAAGGTTGTCTGTGGCCTGCCATTGGGTGAGGCAAGGACGGTCCATATGCGGGGTGTGAATCTGGATTGGGACCAATAGCGTGCTGCAGATTGGTAGTAGTTGATGTTCCCGATGCTTGCCATCGACACGGCTCGTTGGGGAACAAACAAATCTCGACAAGGTAGAGAAAAACATGTTTGCTCCGGAGAAATCCAGAACTGGAGTGGAGCAAAGGACGGGCAAGAAACAAAAAAGAACATGGAAGGGTTAGAAAAATCATGGCGTCTAATGTATCCAACTTTCTCATATATCGTCAAAATACATGAATATACTAAAACTGTGCTCTCAAAAATGGATAACCAAATAAAAAAAAAGACAACGAGAGAGGATCCAAAACTGATGTAAAGAAGATAAAGACGGCTCCTACTTGTGGAACGACTTGACCTTCTCGACCTCATCGTAGCTGCCCATGAAGATGCCGGACTTGTCGTGGATGTGCTCGGGGACGACCTCGAGCATGCGCTCCATGTTGGAGTTGACGGCCTGGCCGCCGGCGTTCTCAAAGACCATGGCCATGGGGGCGCACTCGTACAGGATGCGCAGCTTGCCCTTGGGGCTCTTGGAGTCGGCCGGGTAGGCAAAGATGCCGCCGTAGAGGAGGGTGCGGTAGGCGTCGGCGACCATGCTGCCAATGTAGCGGGCGCTGTAGGGCTTGCCGTTGTCGGGCTGGGCCTCCTTGAGGGAGTTGAAGTAGGCCTTGACGCGGTCGTCCCAGTAGAGCGAGTTGCCCTCGTTGACGGAGTAGATGGCGCGCTTCTTGGGCAGGCGCATGTCCGGGTGCGTCAGGATGAACTCGCCGAGGCCGTTGTCGAGCGTGAAGCCGTTGACGCCGCCACCCTTCATCGTGATGACGAGCTGCGCCGAGGCGCCGTACATGGTGAAGCCGGCCGCGACCAGCTCGGTGCCGGGCTTCAAAATGTCCGACGCCTCGCCCGTCGAGCCCTCGGCCAGCTTGTGGATGGCGAAGATGGTGCCGACCGACACGCCGGCGTCGAGGTTGGAGCTGCCGTCAATGGGGTCGCAGGCCACGGCGTAGCGGGCGTGCTCGCTGGTCTTGCCGTCGGCCGAGTTGGCGCCGGTGAAGAAGATGATGTTCTCCTCCTCCTCGGAGACCAGCAGGGAGCAGCGGCCGGAGGACCGCATGACCTCGATGAACAGGTCGTTGGAGATGACATCGAGCTTCTTCTGGTCGTCGCCCGTGGTGTTGGACGAGCCGGCCAGGCCCGTCAGGTTGATGAGGGTCGCCCGGCGGATGTAGTACGCAATGGACTTGAAGGAGAACTGCAGCGCGTGGCACAGAAGTCTGAAGCATACGGGTGTTAGTGAGGGGCATCTGGGCCAAGAGGAAAGCGAGAAGCTGTACGGTAGAGAGGAGATGCCGGTTTGCCAATGGAGAAAAGACCAGCAGATAAACAGGAATAGAAACGAGACTCAAGAAACGTACGTAAAGTCACCAGTGGCCTCGGGCTGCTTGTTCTGCCCCTCAGTCAGGAAGCGCGTGAGGGTCACAATGTTGTAGTTGACCTGTTCTGGCATAACGCTGTTGTCATCGGAGGCACCCATCGTGGATAGTGGGGGGTGAGGATGTGGAGGGAAAGTCGACAAAACAGAAAAGAAGAGAAAAAAAGAATCTCGCGAGGATGCGCTGTCTCTCTTGTTCGGATCGCAATGGAAGCTGCAAGTAGACGGGAAGGTACGCTGGTCGGCTCAGATGACGTAGTGGTGGAAGGAGCGTAGCTAGTTATACGGATGCAGCAGGTGCAGCTGACTGTTGCAGGCGTTCTTTCTGTGTTTCGGTATATGTGTAAAGTATCGTCAAGGTCTCGATCGGGAACAGACAGCAAAAGGGCAGGCACGCATGACCGTTACGAAAACGGCCGGGGCTTTCTTCTTATATTGCTCTGGGAGCGAACTGGGCAGGAACGACGAACGAACAACCGACAAAAGGCAGGGCCAGAGCCAACCCGCGCAGCAGCAGCGCTCGGCTGTGGAGCACCGAGAATCAAAGGACAGGGGCGACTAGGAAGCTGGGCGCTTTCCTAGTCGGGTTGCGGAGAACAGCTAGCGGACGACTGACGGTTTTCTCACGATGATTAGTGGTCTTCCGTTGGGAGGAGAGATTGATGGAGCACGAGAACAGCAGGCTTTTCATTTTAATTGAACGGATGCTCCGGTGCAGAACATAGACGAAGCACATCTGCAAAGCTCAGAGAAAGATGACGAGACGAAGCAATTGAGTAGCCTGGGTCATCGCCGGTCGGTCCTTCCCTGGAGTGCACGAGACGACCTTCCCCCTCCTGTGGAAGAGCGTCACGCTCGTGCCTGGCGCCTTCCCCCGGCTATGGCTGCCCGCCACTCTTGCTCTAACAGGCCAATTGCTCCACGGGGACCCAGCTTGAGATACAGCAACCCAGAGATACCAGGGGTTGATCAATGGCTATGCGCAAGATAGGTAATTACGATACTTTGCCTCTCCGTCATATGTAAGAATGCTGGAAAGAGAGACCCCAGTTTGGCGGCCGGCCGAGGGGAATGTGGGACGCGTGTGGTAATCTGGTGGGTGTTGCTCGCTGCAAAGAAGATTTCCCGGGTTGGCAAGTGCCGTAGCCCACATTAAGCCGAGCGCGTTCCAGGGCAGCTGGGCAGGCTGTCCCAGTCGGAGAGCAGAGGGGAGGTTCTTTCCTCTTCCCCGCTAGGCAGTAATTTCTTTACCATTAGACGCGCCATCAGATGACCTGTGCAGGTGCGTGACTTGCCAGTGCATGACCTGACGAGAAGGCGCGGGGGCAAGCGCGGGCAGGAACCAAGAAAGGCCGGGCTTTTCCGAGATCGCATACAGTCATATATTGTGTCATGTACATATTGTTTAAATACATTGCAATTAGACGCATGCATGTCCTGATCTCCCGGGCACAGGAAGCGGTCTTTTTTTGCGGAGAATGTCCACTTTTTATTGGCCATTCCTAGGCATTGCAAACCTGCTGCAGTGCTGTTCGCTAACGTTGAGCCGGACGCTTCAAACCTCGGCATGTGCACGTTGGAAGGGGGGCAAAGCACGAAACGCACCAGCGAGTCCCCAGCCGGCAACCTCGCCGGCCCACCGCAGTCTTTCCCCAGACGAACGCCATCGGTTCGCTCTTTCCTCGTGATTCACCTCGACAGACGCAGCAAGGCATAGCGACACTAGCAGGGCAGGCGCGCATCAAAATTAAATACACCGGCAGACCTCCTTCCTTGTCTTGGTCTTGCCTCAGCCTCGCTTTTTGACATCTCGTTCCCTTCTCTGAGCTTCTTTTTTGTCCTCTTGTTTGCTGTCCTCTTTTACTTTATTCTTTTCTACCGTCTCCGCATCAAGTCTTCGCTCCACATCCCTACACCGGAGCATTATTATCCCAGCCTCCTGTCGACCGTGCCGCCGATTGTTTCTTTCTTCCGACGACTCTCGCACCTCTTCGACCTCGTCCTCCAAACGTCGAACGTTTGTTTCGCAACTTTCTCTTTTTTATTCACCAACCGTCTCCCCCCTCCCTCTCCCTCCTCTTCCTCCTACACAATGGTTGCCGATGCGCTCGTGTTCCACCCGACGGTGGCGCACTATCTCCGCTTCGCCGCCACGACCGTCGGCCGCGACAAGCTGATGCGCACGCTCCAGTACTTTGCGCGCTTCTATGTCTGGTACCGCCTGCGCACAAACGCCACGACGGCCGAAGTGGCGCCCTGGGCCGCGCTCAAGGCCGTCCTCGGCAAGGCCCGCAAGCTGCTGCAGGCCGGCAAGAACCTGGAGCACTTCAAGTCCGCCGTGGCCGCGTCGCAGGACCCCAAGCTCTCGACGGCCGCCGTCGGCTCGCCCGTGCTGCGCTACGCCACCGTGGGCCGGCAGCTGAGCTATGCCAGCTACCTTACGATCGAGCTGATCATGCTGCCCGAGACGCTGGGCGTCAGCAAGCTCTCCAACCGCAACCTGGCCACGCGCCTCAAGCGCGACTCGGCCCGGCTGTGGACGCTGGGCCTGCTGTGCTCCGTCTTTGCGCAGGCCTTTACGCTGCGCCGCCTGCAGGAGCGCGAGGCGCGCATCGACCGCAAGGACGGCGAGGGCGTCGTCGAGAGCAAGCGCATTGCCAAGGAGCGCCAGGCCAGCCACCTGCAGCTGCTCTGCGACGTCTGCGACCTGACCAACACCACGAGCAGCCTGGGCTGGACCAACTTTGACGACGGCGTGGTGGGTCTGGCCGGCACGGCATCGGGCATTGTGGGCATCTACAACCAGTGGAAGAAGACGGCGTAAAACGAATGCCCGTCGGCTGTATTTCCTCCTCCTGTAATAACACTCTGAAATGACGACAAGCAGCGGCAAAGCACAAAAGAAAAAAGTCACGCCCAACCGACACATGCAAAACGAGCGGATG
The DNA here is from genome assembly GCA_021398005.1 of Sporothrix luriei. NCBI lineage: Eukaryota > Fungi > Ascomycota > Sordariomycetes > Ophiostomatales > Ophiostomataceae > Sporothrix > Sporothrix luriei. The sequence continues at coordinate 57,796 of WNLO01000083.1, read as the reverse complement.
CGAGAAAGTGAGGAAGAGAAAGACATTGGGCTGGGCGACAGCTGATGTCGATTGGAGAGGATGAAAACCTACTTCTCTTTTGTGTTCTTTTCTGTTCTTTTGTCTCCCGCGGCATCATGTTCTGTTCACATTTATATTGCACTCGTTTTCAACGCTGACATCCATTCGTACACTGTTGTTTTTGTTTCAAGAAATAGCAATTTGAAATAGCAATTTGAAATAGACTATACTACCAACCTTCATTTCCCACGATACGTGCTGGAGACGATCGTATTGTCCATGGTCACCGGGTTGTGGGTTGTCTTCACCTGTCACATGCAAATCTGCAGCAAATCTGCAACGTCGACTTGCAGGCGTCAAAATGTAATATTAATGCAAAGCTTGACGGGTCTCTATCAAATGAAAAGGTGACATGCAACCGCGCTCTGACGGGGAAATCGTACACGCGCCAACGTCAGCCAAATGCTCAACGAGGTAAATCAAAACAAACCACGGCAAACAAATCAACAGCCAAAATCAGCTGATAGATGGCGAGCGAGTCCTTGCCAGGACGCTGCTCAATACAGAATTCGTTCCTCCGTTCCCCTGTTCCTCCGCCCTCCCATTTTTATACAATTGCGGGCCGTACCGCCTATTCCGCCAGCTCCTTATCTCTCTGCTTTTTTTCTGCCTTCTTTGTTGTTTCCTTCTTCGCCTTCATTTTCGTTTCGTTTTCTTTTCCTGCCACCACGCTTCATGTTCAGTGAGCGCTCATCACTTCGCGGTAGTATGCAAACGCAAGGTCGGACGAGTACCGAACACGGCGGTCCTCCGTCAACGGCAGTCGAGAAATCTTGGTCAAGTCCATCTACAAACAACGGTTAGCAACTGTCTCGCGTGTGTCTGTGTCTGTGTCTGCAACCGTGGCAGTCTGGGCACTCTGGCATGCATAAGCGTGAAATGGGCGAAATACTTACTCTGCCCTTGTTGGCAAGCGCCATCGTCTCCTTCGCCACGACATCTGCCATCTCCGTAATGGCCGCCACCTCCGTCGGTAGCGCATTTCCTGCGTTGTCGTACATGGCCGGCAGGCTGGCCGCCAGCGCCTCCACGGCGCCAATCAGCTGCGCGGAGGCCTGTTCCGCCTCGTCGCGCGCCTGCTGCTGCTGGCGTCCTCGTGTACGTGGTGCAGCAGCAGCAGGGCCGCCAGCACCATTGCCAACGCCACCGAGCGTCCCGCCACGCTGCAGCGTCAGCAGGTCGAGGAACCGACTGTATACATCGCCGCCCAGCGCCCAGTCCTTGATCTGCTGGCGGTGCGGCTGCAGCTTCTCGAGCATGTCCGCAATGTCGCCGTAGTTGCGCTCGACAATGGCCTTGGGCGCCAGCTCCTTGACAAAGATGCGGTGGGCGTCCGCAAACGCCGACGCACGCAGGAGACACTCGGCTTCCAGCACGGGCTGGTTCTGCTGGTTGCGCCAGTAGAGCGCGGCGGCCTGCCACACCCACTGCGCCGGGATCTTGAGGTCGTCCACCAGGCGGTCGTACAGGCTCGACTGGGCGCCGTTGTTGGCAAACAGCGAGCCCGTGTGGCGCGCCAGCACGTCCTGGACGGCATGGATCCGTGCTGTGCGGTCAGACAGATGCAGCAGAACCCAGATGGCATGAACCCAGGCGCCATCGTCCGGGCCATTGGTAGAGTGGTCGATTTGTTGCACGACTTCGGACGCGTACGACGTAGAGAGTGCGTCGGCCTTTTCCGGAGACAGCTTGGCCGATGGGCTGATGTGCTTGGCACCCGACAGGGCCTGGCTGATTTGCCAGCAGAAGCGGTACCGGAACGGCGACGGCTGTGAGTTTTCAGGCTCCAGCACATCCTCCAGGCGCGCCAGGCCGGCAGCCACCTTGAGCAGACCGAACAGCAGGTCCTCGCGCAGCTCGCGCTGGGGGTCGGCCCAGGCAGCAGTGATGTCGCGTTGTGTCGTGTACCAGGGCCGAGGGGCAGGCACGCGGCCTTGCTCGAGGTCCTCGACGTACTTGGCCACAGCCGACGCAATGCCCTCGCCCGCAGCAATGCCGTACCAGAGACGGAGGCCGAAGGCTTGCTTCCAGTCGAGGCCGAACCAGCTGGACAGGACGACCGACTTCATGCGGTTCTCGACACCACCGCCCTTCTTGCCCTCGCAGACGGCGACGCTGCCGGCGAGCAGCGCGTAGATCGCCCGCAGAGGAACGCTGAACTCGGAGAGCGCATCGCCCTGCTGCCAGTCGTCCACCTGCTCGCGCATGTCCTTCTTGAAGGCATCGCCTGTACCAATCAGCGAGACCAGCGTGGCCAGCTTGAAGTTCTTGCCATCCACGAGCGCGCGGCAGGCCTCGGGGACCTTGCGGGACGCCAGGTAGAGGACTGCCTTTTCTTCTAATGACTGTGCCCGGTCCAGGGGCTTGGCCGACGACGAGTTCTGCACAAGTCGCGCCCAGAACGTGGCCAGATTGGCTCTGCGCTGGCGCGCCTCATCTCCCGCGTTTGATGCATGCTCGTCGACGGGATCAAAGAGCACGCTGGCCAGTTCCCAAACAGACTGCTCGTAGGAGCCCAGTTGCTGTGATATGGTGCTCGCGGTCGCTGACCGACGCTGGTTGGCTTGCTCAGAGAAACCGGCAAAGGCCTTGATTTCGGGGATGCGGCGAGTCGAGATCGCCGGCACACCGTCCACAACCTGGACATCCACGACATCTTTGTGATCTGATAGGCCCTCAAGGAAGTGCTGGACCTTGTTAGTTTTTTCTTTTTTTTAATTTTCATTTTCAATTTTGTTTTTGGGTGTGGGTTTTAAGCATATAGGGAAAAGCATTCCTTGCCACGTACGTCTGTGAGTTGCGCACCAATGGGATCGAAAATCCGAATTCGCTTCAGGGAGGGTTCGATGTCATCGTTTTGAGCCTCGGCGACAATGCATGCTCCGTCCGTGGACCAGACAGGTCTCGCGGCATCGTGGAAAGCGCGGTCCGTTGGGTCCATGGTGGCCTCGTCTTCGTCGATGGTCTTGTTGGTTCGCTTGTAAGGCCACTAGAAAACAGAAAAACATTTAGTCAAGGTATTCAATTTTGCTTTTTGTTTGGTAGTTTTCAGTTCTTGTATTTGTTACCAAGTAAGGTACACGACAGATGTAATAATTAAATAGAGGAAGCAAGGAATCAAATGACAAGATGGGTTTCCAACGCCAACGTGCGTAAATTCATGTGGATGTGGATTGTGCTTGAGGATAACAAAAGGATGTGGCAGAGGTATGAATGGTACGGGGGGTAGGGGGAAGCATCAAAACAGGGGAACCAAAACGTCGTCCATCTACTGGATGAGGAGGGCACTACGGACCTTCACAAATCCCTTGGCGGGGGCAATCGTTTCTGGCGCCTGGGCCGTCGGGGCCTTGGCCTTTTCAAAGAGCGAGTTCATGAGGTCAATACTGGTGGCGAAACCACGGTTGTCGTTCGCGCTGAAGCCCCGAGCCGCGGTGGACGCAGCGGCCGTCTTGTCAAAGTGGGCGATGCTCTCGTTGAAGGGGGGCTTCTCGGGAGCACCGTGCACACCCAGAGCCTTGAGAGCGGCGCGGTCACGCTTCTGGGGGCTGACCGTCTTCTGCAGCATCTCCATCCAGTTGTCGCCGTCGGCGACCTGCAGCTTCAGTGGCGTGTTGGACTCCTTGATGGCCCGGAGGCGAGCCCGCATGATGCCGGCAGGCGTCTCCTGGACAACAGGAGGCAGGTTGGGGAGAAAGGGGTAGGGTTCGAGGCCGTTGCTGTCGTCAAGCTCCGCGGCAGAACAGAGCTGCTGAGAAAAAGGCGCCTCGCCCTCGTTCTCATACAGGCCACTATCCTCGCCTTGATCCATGTCGTGGTCGTGCTCCATCGTGCTGATGGGCACCACGGCCTGGGCGTTCATGTCCGCGGAGCGATTAGATAAAAAAGACTGCTGGAAAGTCACATCGCCTTCCTCGTCCTCGTCCTCGTCCTCGTCCTCGTCATCCATAATGTCGTGGCTGTCGTCAAATGCACCGGGGACGGAGGCGTGCTTGCGGCGACGAAAGTCAAAAGTATCCTCGTCGTTCGCCTGCTCCGTCGAAGGCAGCACTGTATTGTAGGCGACCGCAGGCGCAGCGTTGCCAGCGGCTGCAGAAAGGCGGGTTGCCTCTGCGTCGGTCTCGTCGTCTTCGTCGTCGTCGTCCAGGCCGTAGGTGGTGAAGTGCTCCACCCGGAAGACCCACGCGGCCGTCTGCTCGTCGTAGCTGACAAACGTGGTGTCAGGAATGTTCTTGAGGCGCGTGATGTGCTTCTTCATTTTGGCGGGGTTCGCGTCCGGCCCGCTGCGGGGACAGGTGTGAAGAAGGAGGATCTCAGCCGGGACGTTGAGGCCCTGTCCGACAGGCGGCTTGGTGTTGACGTCAGGGTAGACCGTGGCGGAGCGGATGATGAGCGTGACGATGCCGTCCATGATGGAGTCCAGGTTGATCTTGGTCAGATCAACGGGGACGCGGAAGCGCACCTGGCCGACGTTCGTGCGGCCGACGGTGAAGTTGACGACCTGCTGGCGCTGGACGCGGTTCATCTGCTCAATCTCCTCCTTGGAGGGCGACATCCAATAGCTGCCAAGCTCTTTGCTGTTAATGCGGTAGTTGCTGGGGATGCAACGGGCTGTCACGGGCGAGGCCTCCTCCTCGTGCACAATAGCAAGCTCCTTGCCGGTGACCTGCTCCATCTCGGGCTCATTGGCCGCCGGCGAGACAACCAGCGCGGAACCGCTGCCGTTGCCAGCCGTGTTGGAGGAGCTGCCGGTGCCGTTGGAGGTGCGGGTCTGGGGGCGCAGGTAGCCCATGTCAGGTTCGCTGCCACTGCCGCTGGCCGACGCATTGTTCCCGTTGACGCCCTCGGGGACGGAATCCTTGGCGATGGTGGTATCGAAGCTCACTCTCTTGGTCAGCTTCCGGGTGCTGCCGAGGCTGGCGTCGGTCAAGGAATCGGCGCCCCCAGAGTCTCGGACCTTGCTGGGGGTGGAGAACAGATCCGAGCGCATGTCGCGGTTGATAACCAGCTTCTTGCTGCTTCCTGTGCTGCCGTAGAAGCGCGGGCCCGAGTTGGACGAAAAGGCGCCTGGGAGCAGAATGCTGTCCTCGGGGTTGAAGGTCCGGCGCAGGTTGCTCGACGAAATGCTCTTCGTCAGGCCGCCGCGTCCGATGCTACCAACCAGCAGGCTCTGGCTCATGGTGCCAGGCGTGCTCGCCGTGCTGGAAACGCTGCTCGGGGTGCCAAAAGTGCTGTACGAGAAGCCGTAGCCACGCTTTTGCGGAGTGGCGAACTTGGATGCCGAGCCTGGAGTCATCTTGTACAGCGGCAAGATCGAGCTTCTCCTAGAAGTCTTGGTCTTGTTGACAGAAAGAGGGGTCGCAAGAGGGCCAGGGTTCTGCACCTCTTGGGCGGCCAAGCTCTGGAAGAGCGAGGGCGCACCGTATGCACCCGTGTCGTTGATGCTCGTCGTCAGGCCCTGAGACGCACCCAGGCCTGGGTTTCCTTGCTGCGCGTTTCCAAAGACAGAACCGCCTAGACCACCCGCCTGGGGTTGGGCCGCGGTCGCGCTCTGGCCGAACAGACCACCTTGCTGTTGCTGTGTGTTCTGCTGGCCGCCAAAGAGACTGCTGCCGGCGGCAGGGGCCGCTGAGCCGAAGATCGTCGGCTTCTGCTGCGTCTGGCCCAGGGAGCTGCCAAACAGACTGCCAGTCTGCGCCGGCTGCTGCTGTGTCTGGGCGGCCTGTCCCATGCCGCCAAAGAGACCGCCGCCAGTGGTCGTGCTAGCCGCTGGTGCGCTACCAAAGAGGCCGCCAGTCGTAGTTGCCGCCGGCTTTGTGCCAAAGAGACCACCGGTTTGTTGTGTGCCAGCAGCGCCGCCGAATGGTGTGGAAGTCGTGGATGAGCCAAAGAGTGACCCGCCAGTCGTACCAGTGCCGGCTGCCGTCGTCGGGGTCGTGCCGAACAGACCGCCAGTAGCTGGCTTAGCCTGGCCGAAAAGGCCACCACCGGTCTGTTGCTGGGCACCAAATCCGGAGGCCGCCTGGGTGCCGAAACCAGAAGACGCAGCACCCGTCTGGCCACCACCGCCGAAAAGACCACCACCGGTCGTCGTGCTGGCCGCCGGTGTGCTGCCAAAGAGACCGCCTCCAGTAGTGGTGGCAGCCTGGGGGGTGCCGAATGCGCTTGTACCTCCGGTGGCACCGAAGCCACCCGCGCCCTGCGTGGTGCTTCCGAAACCAAATCCGCCAGCAGGCTTGTTCTGGGTCGCGGTGTTGCCGAAGAGCGAGCCTGCGCCAGCAGCGGGCGTCGAACCGAAACCGCCACCGGTGGTGGACGAGCCGAATCCACCAGCGGTGCCACCACCACCAAAGATACCGCCACCAGTCTGTGCTGGCTGGGCAGGTGTGGTGCTGCCGAAAAGGCCGCCTGTCGCAGCAGGCTTTGCGCCAAACAGGCCGCCGCCAGTGGTGGTGCTGCCGAAGCCGCCCGCGGTCGTGCCGGTCTGGGCGCCAAAGCCACCTGCGGTCGTACCGCCTCCACCGAACAGACCGCCGGTCGTGCCTGTCGTAGCGGGCGTGCTGGACGCGCCGAAGCCGCCAAAGTTGGAGCCGACACCAAATGCGCCCGTTCCGGTCGCGTTGCCGTAGCGGCGGCCTTGGTTGTAATCGGTCAAACGAAGCTCCTCGGGAGACCACTTCTTGTAGGCGTCCATGAAGAGAATGTTCTGAAAGCTGTTTTGCTGGTTGGTTGTTGCTTCCTTCTCAATATACGGCTGGAAGGCGACGGAGTTGGTGCCAGGAGGGTCGCCAACGTTCGTACCAATACCCGGGTTGGCCGTCGCGCCAAACCCGGCTGTGGTGCCACTGCCAAAAGTCGACGTCGTGCTGGGAGTAGCGGTCGTGCCGAAGAGGCCACCAGTGCTCGGCGTTGAGCCGAAGGCGGGTTTAGCTGCTGTGGAGCCAAACAGCGAGGTGCCGCCGCCGGCACCGAATGGTGAAGAGGTTGCCGCAGAATTGCCAAACCCGCCACCACCGCCGAAGGTGCTACCAGCAGTTGCCGTCGTGGATCCAAACAAGCCGCCGCCGGCCGAGGTCGTGGCACCGAATGCAGGCTTCGCACCGAAACCACCAGTGCCAGTACTGCCAAAGCCTCCTATAATGAAAAGGTGGTTAGTTACGGAGCAGCGGACGAGGGTACTCGAAAACAATACAAAAAAGAAGAAAACCAAGCAACAGGAGCGAGTGTAAAAGTAAGTAAGTTAGGTGGTAATGGGAGGCCAGGAAAAAGCAAAACATAGCAGAGAGCAGGACAGAGATGTGTGCTTGAAAAGGGTCAACGCGTAGGAAAAGGCGCCTGATGCCATACCGGACGAGGATCCAAAGCCGCCGCCAGTAGCTCCGGTGTTGCCAAAAAGACCGGTGCCGGTGTTCTGCGTGGCGCCGCCAAATGTGTTTGTATTTGTTCCAAACCCTGGTTCGACGGGCACGTATGAAGAGAGGAGAAAATCTCGTTAGTCCTGCGGTGTCTGGGGGGGGAAAAGGTATGCTGATCTTTGGGGTCGGTGGATAGGTGGTGAAGACGGCGGATTCAAGAGTTGAGGAAAGCAAATGAGCTCCATCAAGACGCGTCGAGAAGTAGTCTTTCAGCCGCTGTCTTCTCTCTTCGCACCCCACCAGTCGTAACTTTGTCCAGCAAGGCACCATGTGGTGAATGGCGAGGCGTAACGAAGTCGATGAGCAAGGTAGAGGAGGAGAGTGAAGAGTGAAGACAGCAGTAAGGTGGAACAAAAGGCAGTACAGACGCGATGACATGACTTGCAAGGAGGTAGAAATCACAAAAGAAAAGACGAAAGCAGCGAAGTAGTAATGCGTGACACAGGCAAAATGAAAGAAAGAATAGGAATAGTCATCTGGTACATACCTCCGGTTGTAGTGTTGGTCGTTGACCCAAAGCCGCCAAAGCCGCCGGTCTGCTGGGTCTGGTTCTGCTGGCCGAAGCCGCCGAAACCACCCCCGAACGACATTGCTGCGTGTGGAAGAGGTTGTCGCCTTGATATATGAGTTGTGCCGCAACGATATCAACGGCGAGCTGGGTTTGTTAAGGTAGGATGAGAGAGGTGACGTGTGGTCGTGGAAAAGGAAAGCGCGTCGTTCGCTGGTCACCGAAATCGAGACCTACTCGGTCGATGCAAGAACGGTGACGCGTCAACGTCGCCGCCGTAGGTCACAGCGCGTTTCGATCCGAAGATGGTCGAAGCTGTGTTCCGTTCTTGTTGCTTCCCGCTGTGGACAAAAGCTGTGTTGTCTTGGAAGCTCCCCAGTGGCGCGTCGCGAGGATCTGTCGCGAGGCGAGGCCGGGGGGGAGAAAAAGAGGATGTGTCGGAGCTTAAAAACCGCGATCGGGAGCTACCAGCATGTCGATCTGAGTCGAATGAACGGCTTGCTCGGTGATGCGGCGCGTAGGTGTCGGACGGTTTGCTGCCGTTGGCCGTTGTTGTTGTCGAGTTAAGATGGAAAGGGATAAAAAAATGGGCAGAAAAATGGGCAGCGGATTTTGGGACGCGGCTGGTCTGTTTTTCGGGCTGCGGGAAGACACAAGGGGGGTGAAAAAAAAGAACACGAGTGAGCGAACGATACGTTTCAATGAAAAATGCGCAGACAGCAGCGCTGTATATGACGATATAAATAAAGAAAAGAAAGAAAGGAAGTGGTCAGTAAAAAGGAGAGGAAAGGTTGGAAGGATAGGGAAAGAGAAGCTCTAGTATCCCTTTGCGTAGAAAACAGAAGGCACGGAGGAAAGGGCTGAGGGTAAATAGCTTCTCTGGCAAAAACACTCGTAATTTTCGTTCCTTGGTAGGAACGAGGAAACAGCGATGGACGAGGGCGTAAGGAGCAGATTTTAGGACGACAGGAAGGTGCAAACTGCGGTTTGTGTGGTTGTACTCCGTAGGCGCTGTAGAAGGCGATGACCAGGCGGCAGGGGCGGTCGACAGCAGGTGGAAAGGGCGAAAATAAGTGGCCAACAATGCATTTTCGCGCGAAAAGGCCGTTGGCGCGTGGCTTGGGTGGAGTCCTCCGAGCCATTGTTCAAAGAGCATTTCTACTGGAAGGCCTCAGGCAGCAGCAGGTTGGTGCCCAATTGTACACTATGATTCGCTGCAGCTTTTCAGCCACCCAATCAGAGGGCCTCATTCTGCCAGAGCTGCTTGCCTGCACCTGCCTAGAGCAAAAGTGGGTCGCATCAAGCTCCTGCCCACTAACAGGCCAGGATCGAGCTCTCTTGAAGCTTTCTGGTGCAAGGCGTACTCGGTGATGACTCTGGTTCTGACAAAGCACGCTGAAGAGAGGAGAGATGGAAGCGGTAAGTGTAGTCACGAGTTCGAATCCATCAGGCTCAGATTACGAGAATGACAAATAGATGGCATCAGGCCCAACATGAAACGAGGCGACATTCGCACAGATCGGTAGGGGGACAAAAAGGCGAGGCAGGATGAACAATCTATTCAAGACTGTTTTGGTTATATAACATATGACTTAATGTACTGTGAAATAAAATAAATAAAACGAAAAAAAAAAAAAAAAAACCAATACCCAAGATACGCACGCAGTAACGGAAATGGGAAAAGTAGAACACGAGTGTGAACAGAGAGAAAGTCGCATTGTGAAAGGGCGAAGTACGAAGGTAGAAGGACGGGCGAGAGAGGGACGAAACAGGAGAGAGAGGGAAACAGAGAAAGAGAAAAGCACGAAATGATGAGCTGGTATTTTATCTTCCCTCCACTTCAACAGGACCAATCCGTATTCCGGTAGACCCGACAGCCTAGAAATATCGAATGCCGAACGCAAAGAAGGATGAACAGAAGCAGACAAAGCGGGGGGGAGGAAAATGTTTGAGAGAGACCAAAGGGCGGAGGAATGGAAACGGGCTAAAAGAGATAGGGATGGAGGAACGCCGAAACAAAGAGTGTATATGCAGCAAGCAGGAAGCCTAGAACTGGATAAGGTCCTGGTTGCCAGTCTGCCGCTGCTGTGGCTGTGAGCCGAACGGATTGGCCGATGGTCCGTTGCCGTAGGACGGAGCGGGCATGCCGGTGAACTGCTGGCGCATAAACGGATTGTTCGCACCGGTGGCATCGCCCGTGAGGCGGTTTAGGTTGGCGCCGGCGCTGTTGACAAATGCGCCGGGTGCGGTGTGCTGCGCAGGAATACGGAGCTGGCCCGTGTTGCCAAAGGTGTCCATGCCCTCGCCGCCGGCCAGCAGCGCGTTGAGGCGTGCCTCGTGCTCGCTGACCTCCTTCTGGGGCTGCTGCGGCTGCTGTTGTGCCTGGAAGGCTTGTGCTTGTGGCTGGCCAAACGACGCCAGTGTCTTTTGCTCGGGCAGGCTCGAGAGTGTATTGAAGGACGGCTTGAAAGGCTGCTGCTGCTGCTGTTGCGGTCTTGCGTTGTTCGCGCCGGCCGAGGCGAAGGGGTTGTTGGAGCCGGTGGGCAGGGGCTGCAAGGGCTGGGCGCCGCCGTTGTTTGCCGACGACCATGGGTTGTTGCTGCCGGGCTGCAGAGAGGACGAGTCTTGCTGCTGCGGCTGCTGGATTTGCGTGTTGTACGGGTTGTTGGAGAAGGACGTGGACTGCTGCTGCAGCTGGTAGCCCTGCTGGCCGTATGGATCGAAGCCGGTCTGCTGGGTGGCGAAGCCGTTCGCGCCGAAGCCGTTCTGGTAGCCAGTCGGCTGGCCGGCGAAGTTGCCGTACGGGTTGTAGCCGGTGGGCTGCATTTGCATCTGGCTCTGGTCAATGGGATTGGCAAAGAAGTCGACAGCGCTGCCCTGCTGGTAGCCCTGGTTGAAGCCGGTGAACTGGGCGGCAGCTGGCTGGGCGGGTTGTTCGACGTCGAACAGCAGGTCAATGTTGTTGCTGCTGTTGTTGTTGTTGCTGTTTGACTCGAGCTGCTGGCGCCGGCGCTCCTCCTCCTCCTTGCTCAGCTTGATGGCCTTGGCCAGGTCGTCGTCGTCTTCCTCAGCATTCCCACTCCGGCCCTCGCGCCTCCGGCGGTCCTCCTCCTCCTGCGCCTTGCTTGCCTCGATCGCCAGTCGGTACTCGGCATCATCTTCGTCGTTACCGCCGCCGCGCCGGTCCCGGTTGCGCCGGGGCGGCGAGGGAAGGTCTCCGCCCTGGCCGGCGGGGCCGTACTCGTCGAGGCCAGATACCCGGGACTTCCAGCTCTTCCGGTCGCTGCGTTCAGTGCGCAGGCGCTCATCGTCCTGGATCAAGGAAGTCAACTCCTTTGCGGCAATGCGAACTGAAAAAAGTAGCTTGTTAGTGGCTCGTCAAAAGGATCAAAGCAGGAAATTGCAAATGAGCACCTAGTTCCATCTCGTACCATTGTTTCCGACATCCCGACCTTCCTCGTCAATGTAGATAAACTCGCGGAGCGTGCGGATAATATACAGGTTGTGCTTGGACCAGGAGACAACCAGCTCGGACCCTTCGTGGAGACAGTAGTCGAGGACCTTGAGGGCCTTGAGAACGTGGCGCCAGTTCTTGCCCTTGTCGTTTAACCGCTTGTCGATGATGTCCATTATGTCGTTGAAGTCGGTTGACGAGTTGAAGGTGAGCTGTGCGATTTCGCTCATCTGCGTGCCAGTTGGGCCCCATGGATCGTTACTGGTCGCTGTAGGAAAAGAGAGGCTTGGTTAGCATGACGTGCAATCACGAAAATTGCCACGATAAGGACAACAACAGAGAGAGAGAGAGAGTTCGACCAACCTTCGCGGACCTTCACCTGGGAACTGGAATAGCCCTTGGTGACGTTCTTGACGCTTCTCATAACCTTTGACATGGTGGGCGACTGGGGGGTCCAACAGACCGGGTTGGGTGGCTATAGAGAAGAGAAAGGGGGTTGGAAGAAGTCTCGGTCAGGATAGGACGAAAGGAGACGGAGTCGTCGTAATGCGACGCTGGCGATTGCGTCTACGAGAAGAGACAGCAGCGGTTCGTCGAAATCGGGCAGGGCTCGTTGGTTTCCCTCGAAAAGACGAAAGGGTGGTTCACGTCAACAACACAGCGACGAGACCACAGAAAGATGGTCGGAACGAGGTGCTGGCAGTCGAGAGGGTTGGTCTGACTGCCCACCGAATGTATCTTACGATGCGATAGTAGGCGGAGAAACAAGATAAAACGATGTTCGTCGGATGCGCAAGCGATTGAGGGAAAGGAGAAGCGAGAGAATGAGGGCAGGAAATCAGGACGGATAGCGAATACTGTCAAAGCAAAAGCGAGGATCCGTAGCAAATAAAACGAGCGTGCCGCGCGGTCGTTGTTGCGATACAGAGAGTGGTTTGAGAGAGGGAAGGGTGAGAGAGAACAAGCGTAGGAGGGCGAGAAGGCGAGAAGGCGAGTGCGTGAGAGGAGATTGTTGGAACGTGGAAATGGCGAGGTCGGTGCTTCGCGGTGGAGCTTTCCTTGGTAGCAGTGACCCGAGTCTTGGACGAAATGGGCAGGAAGTGCGAAGTAGCGGGTTCTAGACAGCACTCTGAGGGCAGTTGCATTTGACACAGCACAGGTACTTTACAGTATGCGGAGGCCGTTGAGTTAGGAAGGTGCAAGAAATGTAGAAGTGTGTCGAACAGGAAAGGAACAGTTGTGGCAGATGGCAAGAGCACAACGACGGCGGATGTCAGGGCGCATAATAGTGAAAGAGCCAACAAAGAGTACTCTAAAAACAAAGTTTCACTGTTTTATTTAAAAAAAGAAAAAAGTTTTCGATTTCGATTTCCCCGTTTCGGCTCGCGAATGACTGTTGCGTATCATTCGTAGTCTCTAGCTGGCTGTCATTACAGAAGCACTATCGTCTACAGGGCAAGGGAGAGACAGAGAGGGGAAGGAGGGAGGGGTTTGCGCCCACAGAACAGAATGCACGGGAGGGGCGCAGCTGTAGTTACGCACTAATTACGACAGAAATTAATTACAGGCGGGTTTAGCGGGCACTGGACACCCCGGACATCATTGATTAGGCTGCCAAATAAGTAATATGAGTTAGCAGACCCCTGAACAAACCGTGACATTTGGAATAGAGGGATATTCCTCTACAAACGATTCCACTCTGCACAGCCAGCGTGCAGCATTCCGCTCAAGACAGCACCTGGAATTATACTTCTCGAAGCGGCAGAGAACATGTGGAACGTTTTGGAATGCTGGGAAGAAGCATCTTGAACCGCAAAGGTTGTGACACAGAAACCGTAAAACAGGGATGAGCGCCGAACAACCACAAACACCCAACACAGCCAATACACAATCATCTTGGGCAATGTTGTGTCGTTTTTGTCGTCTACTATCGCTTCCCCAGCCAGTCCTCAGAGGCAACTACGAGAGATGCGGTGAAGAAAAAGACCTGCGCAAGCAGTGTTGCGCGGCCTTTCTCGGCGGCGACGGCAACTGGCTGATCGCACAGGACTCGCCCGGAGTGAGGCAGTGGATGACCAGGACACGGTTACGACGTAAGCCGGCTGGCCGGGTATGGGTTCGAAGAGGAACAAAGGAAAAAAAAAAAAAAAAAAAAAGAGGCGGGACACGAGATATGGAGGCGAATTCTACCTACAAATTCCAGAACGAATGGAAGAATTCGTTAGCTACTGACAGCTGTGCGACTTCCACCTTCGGCGCCTCCGTGTGCACTGGAATTGGACCTGGCAAGTGCTAGCCTTGTCACCTGTGTTCCCGCGCCGCGCGCCGCAGGACCGTCTTTTGCGCCTAGCCTACGTCATATTCCAACAGCACACAGAACCCCTGCCAGGTCTTGCGCGCGCAAAAAAAAAAAAAAAAAAAAAGACTCAAAAAACATCACGTTGTTATCAACACTGCGCCCCATGTTCTCTACATGTCCCAGATGGGACCAGATGGGAGACGAGAAGCTGCTCGCATCTCTCTTCTCTCTTCGTTCCGTCTTGCACACTGCTAGCCAAATGATCCACAGCCTTCTCTGTTTTGGTTTAATTCTTTTTTTTTTTATTCAGATTCGGGATGTAATAGTAGTACACGCAAAGCACCGCGGTCTATCAATGTCCGAGTGTATGGGCACATATTGTGGATGCCCGCTTTCTCCCTCTTTTATGAGAAGAAAAATAACATGTAAATCAGAGAAAAACGAAATCCTCTCTGCCTGAACAACACTAGGACAAAATCAAAATCAAAAGAAACGGAGCTCTGGGGGGATAATAGTAAAACGCAATAAATTGACTGGCGGGCATCAAATGAAAAAGGCCCCGTCGCTTGTGTGTTTCTGTTTGTTCAATTTTTTTTGTGTAAAACTGTTTTCACTGTTTTCCTCTTCCTTTTTCTGGTATATCAACATCGCGCCACCACATGTAACGCTCGCTCGCTCGCTCATGTCGTATTGAGGTCGCCGGCGGGGTCGTTTACAGCTCGTCGTGGCCGAGAGGCTCCTCGTCGGCGTCGCCGCCGGCGCCGCCCTGGCTGTACATCTTGCTCGTGATGGGGTAAGCACTGGAAGGAGTTAGTACAAGTTCACACTCAACGTTCGAGAGGGGGTGGTAGCCATCGGTGGCGGTGACTTACACGTTGGACAGCTTCTCCTTCTGCTCCTCAAAGTCCTCAAGCTCCGCGGTAGCGGCGTTCTCGTCGAGCCACTCCTGTGCCTCCTTGACGGCCTCGATAATGGTCTCCTTGTCCTCCTCCGAGATCTTGCCGCCCAGGCCGTCCTCGTCGTTGACCTGGTTCTTGAGCGAGAAGGCGTAGTTCTCCAGACCGTTGCGGGCCTCGATGCGCTCGCGCGTGGCCTTGTCCTCCTCGGCGTACTTCTCGGCCTCGGCGACCATGCGGTCAATCTCCTCCTGCGTCAGGCGGCCCTTGTCGTTGGTGATGGTGATGCTCTCGCTCTTGCCGGTGCCCTTGTCGTGGGCCGACACCTTGAGAATGCCATTGGCGTCGAGCTCAAACGACACCTCGATCTGGGGGACGCCGCGCGGCGCCGGCGGGATGCCAGTCAGCTCAAACTTGCCCAGGATGTTGTTGTCCTTGGTCATGGAGCGCTCGCCCTCAAAGACCTGGATCAGCACAACCGGCTGGTTGTCGGCAGCCGTCGAGAAGATTTGCGACTTGCGGGTCGGGATGGGCGTGTTGCGGGGGATCAGCTTGGTCATGACACCACCGGTGGTCTCAATGCCCAGGGTGAGCGGGTTGACGTCCATCAGGACAATGTCGTCCGTGCCCTCCTCGCCCGACAGCACACCGGCCTGGACGGCCGCGCCAAAGGCGACGGCCTCGTCCGGGTTGATGCCCTTGCTGGCCTTCTTGCCGCCAAAGTACTCCTCGAGGAGCGAGATGACCTTGGGGATGCGGGTGGAGCCACCAACGAGCACAATGTCGTCAATCTCGCTCTTGCTGACCTTGGCGTCCTTGAGCACCTGCTCAACGGGCTTCAGGGTCTTCTTGAACAGGTCGACGTTGAGCTCCTCGAACTTGGCGCGGGTCAGGGTGTCGGACAGATCCTTGCCGTCGAAGAACGACTCAATCTCGATACGGGTGGACATCTGCGACGACAGGGTACGCTTGGCCTTCTCGGCCTCGCGCTTGAGCTTGCCCATGGCCTTCTTGTCGGCCGTGACGTCGACGCTGTGCTTCTTGTTGAACTGCTTGGCGAGGTGGTTGATGATGCGCTGGTCAAAGTCCTCACCGCCCAGGTGGGTGTCACCGGCGGTAGCCAGAACCTCAAAGACGCCCTGGTCAATCGACAGCAGGGACACATCGAACGTACCGCCACCGAGATCGTACACAATGATCTGGCGCTCGCCGTCGGTCTTGTCCAGGCCGTACGCGATGGCAGCGGCGGTGGGCTCGTTGACAATGCGGAGGACGTTCAGGCCAGCAATGATGCCGGCATCCTTGGTGGCCTGGCGCTGGTTGTCGTTGAAGTAGGCGGGGACGGTGACGACGGCGTGGGTGACCTTCTTGCCCAGGTAGCCCTCGGCGACCTCCTTCATCTTGGCGAGGATCATGGAGGAGACCTCCTCGGGGGAGAAGGTCTTCTCGGAGCCCTTGACGTCGACGCGCACAAACGGCTTGTCGTCCTTGTTAACGACCTTGTAGGGGAAGTGCTTGATGCTGCACGTTGGTTAGCGAGGTGCCTAGCACGGGGGGAAACGCATAAACAAAACATCTCGCACGGGGCCCAAATAGGCACATACTCGTTCTGGACATCCTTCTCAGAGTACTTGCGGCCGATCAGGCGCTTGATGTCGAAGATGGTGTTTTCCGGGTTGCTCGCGGCCTGGTTCTTGGCGGCTAGAGGAGAGTTAGTATACGGTTCCCATCGCCAAGTAAGAGCTTAGGAGGAAGTTGGGGAGGGAAATGCAACGTACCGTCACCAACCAGCCGCTCTTCGTCGGTAAAAGCCACGTAGGAGGGAGTGATACGGTTGCCCTGGTCGTTGACAAGAATCTCGACCTTGCCCTTCTGCATCACACCAACACAAGAGTATGTCTAGACATGGGTTAGTAGGATGTTCGTCGCTGCTTCGGCCATCCTCTTCGGAGCCGTTCGAGTTCTCTGGAGGTTCGATGCTGAGACATTCAGCTCGCAGGCGCGGGAAGTGGTTGACTTACGGTGCCAAGATCCTAGAGAGAGAAGGTTAGCATTGTGAACACGTTGCTGTTTTCTGGTTTCTGGTTCCAGTCTCTGGTTTCTGATGTCGCCGGGAGCTGACTTCTACTTACAATACCGATAACAGTGCCGTACTCCTGGACGTCGTCGGCGCGGGCCTGGCTCACAAACGCAGGCGAGAAGAGAACAGCGAAGAAGGCCACGAGGAAGAGGCCCAGCCCCCACTGGGACGAGCTTCTCCGGGAAGAGGCCATTGTGAGGTGTGTGTGAAGCGGTGAAAAGCCGCAGAAGAGGGAAGGAAAAGATGACGAAAAAGAACGAGAAAAGGGAAAAGGGAAAGGAATCCAACGAGGAACTGAAGGAACAGAGCTCCTATGCCTCAGACAACAGAGAGCCTGGATCAAGTGACTGGCGAAGAAGAAGCGTGGAGATTGACAAGAGGAAGAAAAAAGAGGTAAAAAGTCGGTGCGCGGAAGAAGGAAAAGGAAGAGGTGTTCTTTATACGCGAGGTCGAATATCTCCAACTTTTTATGTGTCCCTTTTGGCAGCTGCGGGTCAGATGTGTTTTCAGGGCCAAAGTACGCCGTCCTCATAAAAAGGTCCCGCTTGAGGACACCTGGCACATCTGGCCAATGCTGGCGGCGGGTGGCGCTTGCACTTTTCGCTTGGAGCACAGGAAAGCACGTGACCACTTTAAACCCAACGCCCCTGGTTCCTTCCTCCCTGGCGCTCCCTGACTGGCTCCCTTGGCTGCACGCCCCTTGATCGTCTTTGGGCGAGGCTCCACCCATTCACACACATGCACGCACTGAATGGCGGCAAGGCAGGCGCGCTAACCCCAAAGGCTACCCATGTCCTGTCCAGTCCCACTGCAACAACTCAGACAGTGCCGGCCCCCTGAAAACGCGGGACTCGGGCCCCTGAAAGCCAGGTGGCTTTTGGGGAGACCATGAGAGGGTGAGAGGGTTGTCGTTTATGGTTCCGATCTCGTTAACACATCCCAAAAGCACACCTGTTCTTTGCTGGCTGGCACCTTCCCTACTTCCCTCCGAAATGCCTCTTCTGACTCACTGTATATTGGCCACAGTGGACATGCTCCAGGCAGGAACGGGCGACGAGCACAATCCAACCAAGAAAAGCGAAGTGAAGGTTGGCAAGAAGGAACGACCAAGTGTCGTCAAACAAAGCTTATTTAGCTCGATTGTTCCATCTGATTCTACGGAACCCCCTAAGTTCCCCGAAGCCCCCCTAACCGTGAGTCCCCACAGGCAGCCCAGACGCTATCTGAAAAAGCGTAAACTGACGAAATCGGCCATTGGGGCGTTAGCGGGTGAGGCACCCACTTTCCTGCCACAGTGGCCTCTACAACATATGACATGACATCGATCTGACAATGCTCTCTTGCTGGCCGTGCCACACCAACGTCGGTTCACTGCACGGCATGGACGAGTCTCGAGGCGTGTTGGTCATGGGTATTCGTCTTTGATTAACGGAAAACCTACATGAACGCAACAGCCACGGCTCGTAATTAAACAAAGGCATGCAGTCATATTGCCCAGTTTGGATTTCCGACGTCTTCTATGCCATGTGTCCAGAGCCTCTTTTTACATGTCGATGCAAAGCATACATCTGGCCAGATCAACAAATACAAAACCAGCATACTCGTTGAGATCGGCTGCCCGTTTACACAGCGCGTATCTGATAAAACGGTGTGCAGTGTGACAGTGAGGCCATTTACAGCGCGCGGCTTTGACAGCCTTGTCTAGTCGGAACGCACCTTCCTGCACAGAAGGCTGAGCGAGGGCAAGGCAGGCGCAGAGGCAACTACGAGCCAGTTCCAGTTCGCCATACATCTCGCTTAGTGCATACGCCGTTACGAGCTCCCGCTTATGAGAATACGAGGTGTACTCCGTACGTTCACATGCTTTTTTTGTTTCGGTCTGTATTACACGCTTCATCGCATCGCCACGCCTGGCCCGGCGTATGTTTTGGACTGTGCACTCTTCATCACCACTGCCCCGTCCGGCATCGCCACCCAAAACGCGTATACATATATACATGAACACCCCACCAAGTAACCATGCTGTCCCAGCTCGCCTTCTTGCTGCACGCCGCCATTGAGACGCCCGCGGCGGCCACCTTTCTCTTTGCACCGCACCGCCAGCTCAGCCCGAATGTGCTCGCGTCGGCGACGGGCGGCGGCGCCGAGGTGGCGCTCCTCCTGCAAAGCTACGGCGGGCTGCTGGGCTCGTCGGTGCTGCTCAGCCTCGTCATGGCCGCGTGGTCGTCGCCGGGCCACCTGCGCGGCCTCGTGGCTCTAGCCCTCGGCAGCTACCATCTGTTTCCCAGCCGGCGCGCGTTCGTCCGGCAGACGCAGAAGATCGGGCTGCAGGGACCGCAAGGCCAGGCCATGGGCGGCCCGGCCGTGCATTTGGCCGTTCACGTTGCCTGTTTTGTGGCGTTGACGTCGGCTGGTCTGCTCGAGCTGTTGCGGGACGAGTAGAGGGAGACGGAGTACCCAAGTAATGAGTTTTGACACGCACTTGTATATATACACGGACCCTGGTTTTTGTCTATTCATAAAATGATATAACTCCAATGTGGTATGCAAACAGGAATGAGCAGAAAAAACACGAGTGATACAATATAAGGCGGCGTCCTACAAATCGGACGCAATGAAGCCTCATCGTCTAAAACAGCCGCAGACCCTCGGCCACGCTGGCACCACCCATCTCGTCGTCGTCGTCGTCAGCGTCAGCGTCAGCGTCTTCGGCATCATCGTCCTCCGCCAGCGCCATCCGCTGGCCAAACAGCGAGCTGAAGAACCGGTCAATCGCCTCGGGCTCCCAGTCGCGCCGGTCCTCGGGCGCGGCAAAGTTCTGCAGCTTGGCGTGGACATTGTAGCGCATCTTGCGGCCCTTGCTGGCCTTGCGGTCCACCACCTTGCGCGTCCGGGCCTCCTTGACCGCCGTGGTGGCCCACCGCACCGTGGGCGCCGCGCTGCCCGGCGCCGTGCCGTCGACGGTCCGCTGGTCGACGAGCTCCTTGAGGAGCAGCTGGTAAAAGTCGGCGTCGTCGAAGATCTCCGGGTCCTCCTCGACCTTCTGGGCGGCCTGGACGGGCGCGCACGAGCGCGGCGTGCGCGTGCGCTTCACCAGCCGCTCGGCCGTGACCAGCTGGCCGTCCAGAACGGTCGACAGGGGCTGCGATCCCGCCCCGGCGGTAAACCGGCGCGCGGCGGCGACGGCCGACGCAGCCGAGGGACGCTGGACACGCGCGGCCCAGCGGTCAATTACCTTGCGGCGCTTGGCGGCAGCGGCGTCCTCGGCAGCAGCCATCTCGTCAAAGATGGCCTGGCACGAGCTGTCGGTACCGATAGCGCTGCTCCGTTTCCGCTTGGTGCTCGTACTTGCGCTGTCAGCATCGACAAGGGACTGGCGGATGTCGTGGATCGAGCTGAGCAGCTCAATGGCCTTGGCGGCCGCCTCCTCCACGGCGCCGTCGGTGGCGGCTGTGCTGCTGGCAGCGTCCTCCTGGGCCACCGTGTGCAGCGTGTTGGCCGTCGACAGGGCCTTTTGCAAGCGAATGCGCATGTTGAGGAGAGCGTCAAACGTACGCCGTTGCTGGCGGACGGCAAATCCTTTGTCGGCGTCTGCCTTGGCCGATGCCGATATGGAGGAGAGCACTTGACGGCGTTCTTCGGCAAGAATTTTTCGTGCCTCCTCCTCGGCCTTTGCTACAGAAGGGTCAAGCTCGTCGTCATCATCCTCTTCTTCTTCTTCATCTTCCTCATCTTCGTCGTCGTCGTCGTCGTCACCACTGGAAGCCAGGTCCTCGACCTCGCCGTCCTCACTGTCATCGTCGTCCTCTGCCTCCTCGTCTACTTCGTCCTCATCCTCCTCGTCAGAGTAGACTGGCTTGCCCTTGGGTGTCTTGGGATTGCCGCTCCCGCGGAATGTAAACTTTTTTATAATGTCCTCGTCGTCCTCGCCAAAGGCCTCGTCGCTGTCGATCTCGTCGTCGGTGTGGACTTCCTCAGCGCCCGCAACATCGATTTCGTCGGGGTCGTCAAACTCCTCGTCCTCCTCGTCACCATCTTCCTCTTCGTCCTCCTCGTCCTCATCCTCCTCATCCTCCTCATCCTCCTCATCCTGCTCCAGCTGTTTCCGGCTGACGCGCACGCCTCGGTATGCCGGCCCTAATGCGACGGGCTCGTTCCGGCGCAGCTTGCTTTTGCCCACTTGCACATAGTGCTCCGTGTCCTGTGTATCTTCCGGCGCGCTGACTTCGCTGTCGCTGCCGGCTTCGCCGTTCCGGTTGTCGCTGTCGTCTTCGACGGGGTCTTCAGACTCTGGATCGAACTCTGCCGTGTCGTTAGCAAAGACGGTCTGTCCCTCTTGTGAGATTCACCCGAGTTGGGTCGCCGCCTACCTTTGGCCAGACTCTGCTTCGCAAACAGCTTGGCTGCAAGCCCCTTTAATCCCACCATTGTGTCCTGCGTCCTGTGCGCTGTGATGTGCGATGCTAGCGACTCGGAGTACCGGGCTATGCAAAGAGAGAAACGGTGCCGCGTATCGATCGTGAACCGGCCGCAAAAAAAAGTTTGGCCTAGGAGCTTTTCCGCCATACAAAAAATACTGCCATTAAAAAGTTGCGCTACACCGCCTTATTTTTGACGACTAGCGCCAGAATTCATTCATCGTTCCTGCTGTTCTGCCGCTGCAAACCAGCACCGCCTTCCTTATTTAGATGTTACCTGCGGGACGCCTTCCTCACCTGGAGCTCTAGCCGCGTAGCGCTAACACTGCTACCAACCGCCTATAATTACAGTGCACCGTCTAAGCTGTGACGTCTCTGCCATCGAAAACAATCAACATCACGATACACGGCAAACACATAATGTCTGCCTCAATGCTACCCCGAATATACCGTCACGGCGTCCATTCTTTGCGGCCGTGTGTATCCCGATCCTATTTTCACAGTGTCTCCAATCTGCAGCATGAGAACCCATTAGTATATACAGCCCCTGCATCTCATATCCACATCATCCATCTCGACCATTTTGCTGACACAAAAAAGGGTCTGCCAAAAGCCGGCACGCCGCCTCGGCTGCAACGTCGGCTGCCGGACCGTACGCCAATCAAGGGCGTGGCCAAGGTGATTGTTGTATCCTCGGCCAAGGGCGGTGTTGGCAAAAGCACAATAGCTGGTACGTTTGTCTCCAGGAGATGGGAATCACGCAAGGTCCAAAGTCCCCGATGGAGAGAGTGAGGAGGAGAGTGTGCGTGTGTGCGTTTGTCTGGACTAACAATAAAAAGCCAATCTCGCTCTGGCCTTTGCTCGGCAGGGCTACCGCACCGGCATCCTCGACACGGACATCTTTGGCCCGTCCATCCCGACGCTCTTCAACCTGTCCGGCGAGCCGCGCCTCTCCGGCGACAACATGCTCGTCCCCCTGTCCAACTACGGCGTCAAGACCATGTCCATGGGCTACCTCGTCCCCGCGGGCCAGGTCGTCGCCTGGCGCGGCCTCATGGTCAGCCGCGCCCTGACCCAGCTGCTGCGCGACGTCGCCTGGGACGGCCTCGACGTTCTGGTCATGGACCTGCCGCCGGGCACGGGCGACACGCAGCTCAGCATCGCCCAGCAGGTGGTTGTGGACGGCGCGCTCGTCGTCACCACGCCGCACACGCTGGCCGTGCAGGACGCCGTGCGCGGCATCCAGCTGTTCCGCAAGGCCAGTGTGCCGCTGCTGGGCGTCGTCCAAAACATGAGCGTGTTCTGCTGCCCCGGCTGCCAGACGGAGACGCATATCTTTGGAACGGGCGAGGGCGTGCGCCAGGCGTGCGCCGAGCTGGACGTGCCGCTCCTCGCGGACATTCCGCTGCATCCTCTCATCGGGGACGATGCGCACCGGGGCAAGCCGACGGTCGTATCGGAGCCAGAGAGCAGTAGGGCACAGGCTTTTATGACGTTGGCTAAGGATATCGGGTCAACAATTGGGTTGGCTTGAAGGAATATACATTTACGTGTAGTGAACATGGCGCACAAGAGATTTCCAATGTATATTTTTGTTTGCTTATGAAATGGGTTATATTGTTCGAAAATACTCAGAATTTTATGCTATTTTTTTTTATTAATTTTTTTTGTATATTTACCAGTGAAATAAAAAAGTACATCAATGTCTTTATATTTAATTCAAAGAAAAATGGAAATGGCGAGTTGAATTTTATTTATCACAAACATAAGTCAAAATCCATCTACGCAGAGTATCTTTGCCACAAATTTTGATTGATTTATTCTGCGTACGCTACATCAGCTGCGGCCCTCTGTGGCCGAGCGTGCGTTTGGTTTCCCGCCGTTAGCCATGTTCGTCAAGCGTCAAAAGTAAGGGTAGAAAGCAACTGTCACAGAACAACCGGAGATGCAAAGAAACTCAGCGCCTCTTTCCAGTCCTCGCAGGATGGGAAAGGATCTCGTCGGGACACGGAACGCGGAAACGGCAGTCGGCTTCAAAAAAGCGACGCGCAAGATCGGCAACTGTGATATAAAAAGAAACAAGAACAACAAAACACAACGTTAGTCCACATCCTCATTGGTCTGGTAGATGTGCCGGCTTCTCGTGACATCTTTGCGCATGGCCTGTCCGGAGCCAATGAAGCCGACTGAAGCGGTTAGCATAACGTGAAGACAAATCGAGTACAGGGGGTGGGAGACCGCGTACCTCGTCCTTGTGGCCCGTCGGGCGTGCGGAACATGCTGTCCTTTTTGCTGCCGGGTTTGCCCGCCTTGCCCTTGCTGCTAAACTCCTGCCACTTGCTCTTGCCGGCCTCGAGCTGCTTCGTGGCCTTGATCTTCTTGAACTTCTTGACGGGCGGTTCCTCACCGAGCGGCGTGGCGTTTGTGGCGGTACTGCCGCTTGCGGCGCTGCTACTGTTGACGTTCGCCGCACTGCCGGGTGGCCACTGCTGCTGCTGCTGCGGCGGCGGCGGTTGTGTGTACAGCTGGGGCGATGCTGACGAGACGACACCCTGGCTGAAGCGGTCAATTGCGCGGAATCGAGACGGCGGAGGGATGGCGGCAGATGCTGATGCAGGAACGGGCGGCGCGGCAGCGACCACAGCCGCGTCAGAGGGGGGTGGCGGTGGTGGTGGCGGCGATGGTGGCAGCGGCTGGCCATGGAAATGTGCGGGCTGTGGCGGCTGGGGTGGAGCCGGTACAGAGGGCGCCGAGGAAGACGAGGGCGGCGGCGGTGGCGGTGGTGGTGTCGACGTCGACGGCGACAAGGGCGTCGCACTGCTGCTGCTGCTGCCGTCGGCCTTGCGCTTTGTCGCTGCGGACGACGTAGCGCTGCTGCTGGCCGGCGCAAGAGGACGAATGTCGCGCGCCCGCAGCGTCTCGATCGTGTCGTACGACTTGAACTTGACCGTGTACATGGGCGCCGTCGCCGAGCCCGTCACGGCCATGATGCGCGCCGGGTAGAAGCCCTTATCGCCCGTCACCCAGCGCGCCAGGATGCTCTCGTTGACCTTGTACACAATCGGCGTGTCGTCGTGTGCTGTCGCCGACGCTGTTGACGCTGTTGCTGTTGCCGCCTCTGCAGCCGCCGCTGCTCCTGTTGCCGCCGTTGATGATGTTGTTGGTGTCTCGGCCGCGGGTGAGGCCGCCGCCTTTTTGCTGTGCCCGGGTTTCAGCTCTGCCAACGAGTCGTCGATAATCTCGAGTGCCGACTCTAGCTCGGTCTTGAGCGCGAGCAGCTCATCGTTGCCGGGGTCATCCTTCAGCGAGCCAACGACGAGGTCGAGCTACAGGAAAGACTGTTAGCGAATGAAGGTCAATGCCGTCCGCAAACGATACGATTGTCCGTACCTGTTCCTGGTATTGGGCCCGGTCCTCTTGGAGCTGGGCGAGTTGCGCACTCATCGTGGCAGATTGACGTCGCGGTCGGGATCAAATGTGGCCTGGCTATGTTGTCGCTGGCGCTACTTGTTCGTTTTGTCGGCGTGTCGAGATATACGGGCTAGAAAGTTAGTTGAATGAGGAACGAAGCATGGAGTGCGATGACGATATGTCGTCGCGATTGGGAAGTGGCGATTTTAGCCTAGCTCTACATAATCGGATACAACGATATTCACTTATACGGCATAAACTCACATCGTCAAGTCGATGTCAACAGAGGCTGCCGGCCTGGAATACGTAATTACATTGCATATACTGCACACGCATGACTTTACTGTGTGTTGGTTCATGTTCATCGACCTTGAGCCATGTTTGACAGAATATGAGATTTTGTGACGCGAATATAGTCAAAATTCAAATAAGGGTAGCCATTCTAAACAAACCCTTCTTTCCTTAATTTCCGCCTCTCCCTCCATTGCGGATTCGTTAGCCGCGTAAAATCCTGTAGACGCCGCGGCCATGTGTGAATAAAAAAACAAAACGGAATCATCAAAATAGCCTCCGGTGGCCTTTCGTTTCACGAAGCCATCTAAATTTATGAAAATGCAAGGAACGAATCATGAGAAGTAGAGAACATCATAAGCTGAAATACCAAGTAGCACACCAAGGCATCACTGCTTCTTGGAGCTCGATATGACGCCTAGCTTGGCGATAAGGCTCTTGCGCATCGCCTGCTTCTGCTTGGGATCGGCATCGCTGCTGCGCAGGGCGTCGAGCGCCAGACGGATTCCCGCCTCGCATTCCAGGTTGGCACATCCGCCGCTGGCGGGGTGAGGCGCATTGCACCGACGGCAGCGCTGAATGGGCGCCATGGACAGTTGAACGACCATGTGCCGCGCCATGGCCGGCACTTGCGGCTGTTCCGTCTCGGCGGTGGGCTTCTTGAGCTTGGCCGTTTTGGCTTCAGAGGAGGGCCCAGGAGTGCCTGCTGGGCTACGCGTAGAGGCTTTTGTTGGTAGCGCCGTCGTTGTCGGTGCCGGAGGAGTCGTCGCAGAAAGAGATGTCGTCGGCGGTCGTGTCGGCGGCGATGGCGCTAATGATGGTGTCCCGGATGGAGTCGGGGATGGTGCTGGTGGCGGTGCTGGTAACGGTTCTGGAACTGAAACTGGAACTCGTACAGGCGCTGGAGCAGGTGCTGCAACAGGTGGAGCAGACGGGACAGACGGAACAGAAGCAACAGAAGGAACAGAAGGAACAGAAGGAACAGAAGCAACAGAGGTAACGAAAGGAGAAGCCGTCTGCGTTAAACCCGCGTTAGGTGGTGTCGACGTAGATGCAGAAGTCTCGAGGTGTCCTGGCACGTGTTGGTGGGGAGTGAACAAGGCCGCTACGACGGTGAGCGCCTTCGGATTCTTTTTGTAGACACTGGTGAGATACTCTTCCAGGGAGTCTGGCGGATGCCCCGGATCGATCGTCGGGATGCTTTGGAGGTCGGTCCGCAGCCACTCGGGCAGCGCATCGTACGCAACGGATGGGCCGCCGTTGATCAAGTGCTCCACAATCTTCCGGTCGATATTCTGCAGGACAAAGATGGACCGGGGCATCTTGCTCTGGTGAGTGTACCGTTCGCGGCGCATGTCCTCGGTGTCGAATTCCTTCAGGGCCGGCGCGCCGGTCGTGCTTCCGTTGTTTCGCTCCAAGAAGTCGACCAGCGCCGCTGCATGCTCCGCCTTCTTGACAAGGAGAAGGCGCTGGTTCTGTCGGTTGACTTCCTCGAGCGCAGCTACCTGTGAAAGTCGGTCTTTTCGCTTTTTGTACAGATAAAGGAGCCTCTTTTGGGAGGCGGTTTTTGCCCACTCGGAGGGCGTCATGGTTGCGCCGTGGGCCACCGTGGCAGCGAGGCACGGTCCCTGCCTGTCGAGAGCCTCCAGCTGCTCTCGGACTTGATCTTCCTTGGACCTCCACCACTTGTTTCTGTATTTGGCGTTGAGAGTGTCCCGATTTCGCATGTGGTAGGATATGCTGGGGTCATCGGGGCCCTGTGCTACAGCCTTGTCGGCGGCGACGGCAGCGGTGCTGGCTGCCTGTTGCTGCCGCTGCTGCTGCTGCTGGGAGGCCGTGGTGGCAAGGAGTGGTGCGGAGCCATTGGCACTGGAGACTGCGGGGGGATTTGTAGCCCGCTGCTGCTGCTGCTGCCGCTGCTGCTGTTGCAGCCGATGCCGTTGCTGTTGCAATTGCAGTTGTTGCTGTTGTAGTTGTTGCTGTTGTAGTTGTTGTTGCTGTTGTAGTTGTTGCTGTTGTAGTTGTTGCTGCACTTGAATGTTCCGCATTTGCTGGAATTGATGGAGTTGCTGGTCATGTAGCTTCTTGCTGTGTACGAATCCTGGACCAGGGGTTTGGTAGTCAAGGTGTGCGGGTGCTGGAGCGGCACCGTTGGTAGGGTTGGGAGGGATGGCAGAGTAGATGCCGGGTGCACATGCGCTGCCGGAGACGGGAGGATGGCCTGTTGTTGCTGTAAAACTGCCGTTGGTGTAAGGTGTGGAGGGGGCACCGTGGAGCTGGGCGTTCCCCTGATTTCCGGACAGTTGCTGCCCCCAGGAGTTGACTTGGAACTGGCGCGGGCCGGCGCCCTGGACGCTGGCACTGACAGGGGCGGCTTGGCCAGCCATACCTTGGCCCCCATGGCCCCCAGGGTAGCCTGAGACCATTGAACGCCGGCTGGGTCTGCCTTCTGTCCTTTCTGTGTCTGTGTGTTAGCGGTGGCATTGACGGTGGCAGTGTCATTGGTCTTGTTGGAGGTGGCATGTTGTGATGGTGCTGGTTCTGAGGTGCGCGGCCGCTTTGCCGCTGGCTCTCCAGAAGACGGCGACTTCGGCCTGGGATTCTTCGCCTTGGCGCTCTCTTCAGTGTCCTTATGCGCATCCTTAGGGTCCAACTTTGGCCCTGTTTTACCGCTGGCCGCCACCAGCTGCGCCTGCCTCGCCTTCTTGGGGCCCGTTTTGTCGCCAATAGGCGTTGCCTGGCTCTCCTTCGTCCCCCTTTCGTTCGACCTGGCCGGCGGCGTTTTGGTTGACGAGGACGTCTTCTTCTGAGAGGGTGGCGGGATGCCTGCCATTTGGGCTGCTGGTTTCTTGGATGTAGTGGCTTTCTGCGGGGATGCTCTACTGGGGGTGGTCTTCTTGGGGGTCTGTTTCTTGGGGACTTGTTTCTTGGGGACTTGTTTTTCGGGGACTTGTTTTTTGGGGACTTCTTTCTTGGGCCGTTGCTTCTTGGGCGTTGCGACCACCTTCGGCAACGGACTCTTTGCACTTCTCGCGTTCTTTCTTGGCGTACCTTGAATTGTGGCCACATCCTCTGCGGCGGTGAGGTTGGCTGCCGTGGACTGGCCACGGCTGCGGCTGCGGCGGCGGCTGCTGTCCGCGCCGCTGCCGTCCTCGTCGTCGCTTGAGGACGCATTGTCGTGGCCCGAGAATTCGCCGTCGCGGTCGTCCTCGGACCCATCGCCATGGTCGTTTCGCAGCGCGCCCTCGTCGCCGTCTTCGTTGTAGCGCGGCTGCGTATACTTGATCTTGTTGCGCCGGCGACCGCCGCGGCCGAGCACTTCACGCTGCGCCTCAGCCAGCCGCGCGGCTTCGGCCTCGCGCTCGCTGATGATCTTGTCCCAGACACTGAGTGCGGCGGCATTGGATGCCTCGCCTGTGGCGCCGGCCGAGGTCGTCAGCTCAATGTCGTCGGCGAGCGTGCCGGTCTCGTTGGCCCAGACACGTGCAAACGAGAACTGGGACTCGGCCGTCTGCTCGTTGTCGGTCCGCGTGTTCTCGACCTGCGAGCGGTCGAGCAGCTTATCCACAGACGCATCGTCGTAGACAATGCGATTCTGCGTGGCCTCCTCGCTGAACAGAGCTTCAGCACCGTGGCGCAGGATGGACTCGAGGTCGTTGCCGGCGTCATCCTCGGCGTCCATCGTCTCGATCAGGGCGTGGTCCAGGGCCATCTTGCTGCGTCCTATCTGCATGATTTTCTCCTCGACGCTGTCCTTGGTCATGAACTGGAAGCAGAGCACCTTCTTTTTCTGGCCGATGCGGTGGGCCCGCGAGAAGGCTTGGATGTCCTGGTGCGGGTTGAAGTCCGGATCGAGCACGATAACCGTGTCGGCCGTGGCGAGGTTGATGCCCACGCCGCCTGCGCGGGTCGACAGCAAGAAGGCAAACAGCTCCGAATTGGGGGCGTTGAACGCATCGATGCGCTTCTGCTTGTCCAAGCTCGACAAGGTGCCGTCGAGGCGCATATACGGAAGGCCGGATATGTGCAAAAAGTCTTCAATAATGTCAAGCTGGTTAAGGAACTGACTGAAGATGAGCACGCGGTGGCCGCGCTCTTTTAGCTTGGGCAGCATGATCTTGAGAAGGAGCAGTTTGGACGACGCCTCGATGAGGTTGCGGTGCATCTGCTCTGCGTCCACGTTTTTGTCTTCAATGGCCTGGCTGTAGACAAAGGGGTGGCACAGGCACTTGCGCAGCTGCATAAGAATGTTGTTGAGGCTGCCGCGCTCTGTCGACTTGACCTGGGTCTTGGAGAAGATGGAACGGATCAGTTCCGGGTTTTTGGCCATGATGGACTTGCATAGCTTCTCCTGCACGACGGTCATGGACACGGGAACAATGATTTGGGCCATGGGGGGCAGGAACTTGAGGACTTCTGCCTTGGTGCGGCGCAAAAAGTACGGACGAATGAGCTTGTGAAGCTCTGGGAGATTCTCGGCCGTGATGGTGCCGTACGTCTTGTCGAGCTCCGTCGCATTGTTGGCGCTGTCGATGAACTGTAGCAGGTTAAACAGCTCCCGCTTGTTGTTCTGGAGCGGCGTGCCAGTCAACAACAGGCGGAAGCCGATGCGCATCGCCCGCAGGGCCAGATAGAGCAGGTTCTGGTCGTTCTTGAGGCGCTGGCCCTCGTCCACGATGAGGCCGGCCCAGTGCGTTTTGTGGAAGAGGCGGCGCGTGTTGTCGTCCTGCGCCGAGCCGTAGGACATGATGACGACGTGGGCGTGCATGGTCTGTGTGCCGTCGGGAAACAGCTCGTACTTGTAGGCCATCGACTGGGAGACGCGGCCGCCGTGGTAGCTGACAACGCGCAGGTCGGGCGCCCAGTTCTTGATCTCGCGGCGCCAGTTGCCGCATGTCGAGTTGGGCACGACAACGAGGAACGGCCAGCAGCGCGGCGTCTCGAGGATCAGCGTGGCAAGCAGGGCGATGACCTGCACAGTCTTGCCGAGGCCCATCTCGTCGGCGAGGACGACGTTCTTGCCCTTGTAGTAGTTGAGGAGCAGCCAGTTGAGACCCTCCATTTGGTAGGGCATCAATTTGCCACGGCGTAGGACGGCAGGCTGCTGGGAGATGACCTCGAACTTCTTGCTGGCCGTAAAGTCCTTAACTCTCTGGCGCATGGCGTACTGGGAGTCGTTCTTGAAGTGCTTGCCGTTGAGGTATTCGTCGTAGGCCGAGACAAACGTCGTCCAGCGGCGACCAGAGTCGGGCGGGGGCGGCTCGTCCCATACAGCGGCATCGTAGCCGAGGCCCTGGAACTTGACCATGACCTGTTCCACGTCGCCAATGCGGGCCAGGCCATCCTCTTTGGAGGTCGACGGACCGTTGCGGTTGTAGCGCACCATGAGGATGATATCGGCAAGCAGATATTCCTCGGGGACGGCGTCCTTGGCCTCGAAGATGGGCGGCACGCCAGCCTCGCCATTCTTGCGGCCGAACGTCTGGCGCATGCGGTTGTGGCACACACCCCAGACCCAGGCGCCCGGCCGCCACTCGCAGTGGTTGTGCGACTTGCCCTCCCACTTGATCAGGTACTCCTTGTCGTCCTCCTTGACGTCGTTGTAGTCCAGGCCGGACGCATCGCCGTCGCGCCGGATCGGACGCCATGCAAGCAAACCTTCAATCTTGTTCGTCATGTCCAGACACTCGCGACATTTCCCGTCGATGAGATACTCTTCCAGCCGCTCCTTGCGGATGTCGGCATCGTCAGCGTCCGTCCAGCTGGCAGACGGTGGCGGCAAGTGCTCATAGTGGAAGCCGCGGTGGCACGCTGTGCAGCGGAACAGTACGTTCTCGGCATTGTTGACAAGGGTTTGTGCCACAGGTGTGATGGGATCGACGCCGTCGTTCTCGAGACGGAGCTTCTCTTCCTGCTTGGCGGAGAGTTTCTGGGAGAAGGGCGCGCAAGCCGGGCCCTTCTTGGAGCACACCTGGCACGCATCGTGCCGGGGGCTGTTGGCGTCCTTGACTTTGGCCTGGCCGATACAGAAGCGGCATTGGAGAACGAAGCTGTCTGGAGCCACCTTGGTGACAGCGTGGTCGCGCGTTCGGCGGAGGCCGATGCACTGTTTGTGGAAGGCGAGAGAGCAGCCCTGGCAGTAGATCATGATGCCCTTGTTGGGCGTGTTGGAGGGGCCGCCACACGAGTTGCAGATTTGCATGTGCGAGTCCTTGAACGCAGAGCGCCCGTCCAGGGGAACAAAAACCTCCTTGACGTTGATGATCTTGGGTTGTGCTGGGGCCCGGTCATCGTCAACGAGGAACGACTCGTCGTCATAGTTGGTAGGATCAACCATGCTCCGTGTGTTTTTTGTGGCACGAGACGACCGGCGGGCGCGCTCAAATTCAATCGATCCGTCACGCGTGGGGCGGCCCTTATCTCCGTCGAGGATGGTTTGGCGTCGCCGGCCACGACCGCGCTTGCGAGGGGGCTGAAGATCGGACTGGATGGTGGGGATGAAATCGGCGTCGTCTTCACCACCAAGCTCGTCTGCGTCGTCGTCCTGTACGGGTTGGGGTGTACGCGACTCGGAGTGGCCCGCCCGAGTACGCAGACGCCGGCCGTCGCCTGCCTCGTCGCTGTTGTCGTCATTGGCTGTGGTGACAAGGCGCGAGCTATACCTAATGCCGGTCCGGCCAGTGTCACCCAGAAGGCGTAGACGGCGGCGCTGCAAGTTGAGAAAATGGTGAGACTCGATGCTGTCGTCCTCCATGTCTAGGTCCATCATATCGTCGTCATCGTCGTCACCATCGATAGCAAAGTCACGAAGACTGCCGGGGCTCACGCCACGGCCGGCGTCGAAGCTCATGTCGTTAAAGTCCGACATGAGGCGGCGCCGCTTGAAACCGTTTCCTGCAGACGAGAGCTCATCTATGTCTTCGAGCTCTTTGCGCTTGAACTTGTGCAAAGCTTTGCTTCCGTTGGGAAGATCGTAAATATCTTTTTCATAAAACTAGACGGTGCTGTTAGTTGCCGTGAGCGTTACAGAAGAAAGGCACAAAAGTGACGTTGGGGCGAATTGGGATGATTGTGCGGCCAAACAACCCGAGACAGTGAATGAAACAAAAAAAAAAACTGTAAAATTTTGTACAGACAGTCTGAATGTTTGCTTCGCACACTCTCCAACTGAAGAAGGTCTTCAAAAAGCATGAAATAGAGAGGTATGATGGCTGTGGGGATGGTAAAGGTTTATGTGATGGAGAAGGAAGAGAGTGACAGAAAGTAGGAGGTACAGATGTTGGTGAGAGAAGGGTTGAAAAGTGAAGACAATCCAATACAATAAAACATGTGACTCGAGTCATGATGTTTATGAAGTCGTGAAAGTAGTGTGAGAGATAGTGGAAGGGGCGGTGAAGGCAAGCATGAAAATGATTTAAGATCAGATCAAAGTGAATGTGAAAACCGGGGGGGAGGGGTATAAGTGCGGCATGGTACCATCCGAACCTGGCACAAGCACTTGCGTCGACACTGGAGGCATGAATGCGAGAACACCTTTTCACGGCACAACTTACATCGAAGCGCCGACCATCGTCATACTCGATCTCGTAACGGCTTCGTCCGCGCACGCGACCAATGACCCGATAGACATAGTCGCTTGGCGGGCAGACCTCGTACTCATCGTGACGGGATTCTGGTAAGGGGTCGATGATGACCTCGAGGCGGCTCCCATCACCCGGCATAACAAGGTCGGCATCGATGGCATGCTCACCGGTGCCGTTGACGTTCGCGTGGTTGTTGTTGACCTCGCCCACGGTGACGTCCTGTTCGCCAACTTCGTCTTCATCGTCGTCGTCGTCGTCATCGTCTCCGTTTTCGCCATTCTCGTCTTGGTACTCGTCGTCGTCGTCGAGGCTACGACGGCGGTCCACCATGCTGTCATCTATGTCGTTGCGTACGAACTGGTCGGGTACGAGGACGGGGTGTTGCTGGTCGTCCGCGTCTTTGTCGTTCTTAGTGGGCGAATCGGAGTAGGCACCCTCCGTGCTCGGCAAGACGTCACCGACAACATCAGACAACTCGGCCTGCCGTGTGGCTAGATCTGAGGCGACTACTGGCAGGGGTGAGTTCTCGTTTGCATTGGCATTGTCCCCGGCGTCGTCGTCACCTTGCTTGAGCGCGGCTGTCGGCATGTCTTGGCTGTCCTTGTTGTTACCAAACTCGTCGTCCATGACCTGTTCGTCGTCGTCGCTGGTGTCGGCTTTAACGGAACCATCGTCGTCGTTTCCATCGCCACTGCTCTCGGGAGTGTCGTCATCGTCATCGCTGTCTACGTCTTCCGCACCGTCCTCGCCGATCGCCGGAGGTGTTATTGGTGGAGGGTCGAACTGTGCTTGTGACGCGGCGCTCTCACTATTGCTCTCGCCATTCTCTTCCCCGTCTCCTTCATTGCCGTCTCCGTCATCGTCGTTGCCGTGATACTCATTGGTGATCTCGCTGGAGCCCGCGGCGTCCTCGTCGCTGCCTTCGGCCCCGTCAACGCTTACATCATCGCCGTCAAAGTCGAGGACATCGCCCCAGAGGGTTGCCGGGTTGATTGTGGCCCCATTCGTCTCAAAGTAGTTGTCGGCATCCATGGCAAAAGCTCCGTCTATCCCGTCAACATCAACAGGGTGGTGGCCGTCCGCAAGAGTGCCACCTCCACTATTCCCGCCGCCGTGAAAGAGGGCGAACGGGTCGTCATCGTCGCCCAAGCCGCTCATGGTATCGTCATTTCCGGGAGACGAGGCGTTTTCCGTCAAGAAGGGAAGCTTGATTTAAAGGAGATCAGCTAGAAGAGGACCAAGGGGGTCAGCAGTTGTCCACAAGAAGCATCCGAAGGTACATATGAAGAGCCCAGCAAGACGCGGCAGAGCACAAAGAAGCAGCCTACCAAGAGCGCATTGCAGACAAAGATGCCTGATCGTGGCTGTTTGTTGATGTGTGAGGACGAAGGAGGAGTGTGTCGACAGAGTAGATTCTTTGGTAGTCGTAGTCAGCACTGGCAAGTCGTAGTTTCCCGTTTCCGTTTTGTGACAAGCGCTGCGATCTTGGTTGGGAAGGCGCATTGGACGAAAGACGCGATGCGCTGTTGGCCTGTGAAGAACGGAATGCCCTATTCATCCGTGAATATAGTGGGTGTAGGCACTCACGCCAGGGAAGTTTCAACAACCCTTAGGGAGGGGCCTCCCCTGTTCACGCCACCCTTCGGTCACTCTTTCCCCACGACAATTTCGTGACGCGACGAGACCGATAAGCGATAAGCAAGTCTCCACTATAATTTTTTCTGGCGCGACACCTTTTATT
The DNA here is from genome assembly GCA_021398005.1 of Sporothrix luriei. NCBI lineage: Eukaryota > Fungi > Ascomycota > Sordariomycetes > Ophiostomatales > Ophiostomataceae > Sporothrix > Sporothrix luriei. The sequence goes on along the minus strand of WNLO01000083.1, from coordinate 23,640 downwards.
TTCTTGCGCCGGTTGGGTCTTGTTTTCATATTGTCGGAACGCTGCGGTTGTATGTATTTGTGTTCCAAATATTGTACACAATTTCCTTCCTATATTTGCACTGTCCTCCACACAATGCAATGCTGCCGTTTACAACATCGCCTGCCGTGACCGGCCGACTGTCGCCTCTCCTTGGCTCGAGACATGCACTGCGCATTTTCGCCAGCCAACAACAACAGCAGCTGGCCCTGGGCGTGTCCCGCCATGCCGTCTTTTCGCGCCAGTCGTCCATGTCGGCCATTGTCCGGGGACTGCGCCGCTCGTTCCGCGATCCCGACGGCAAGCGCCCGCCCGGCTACAATTCCGAAGTGGCGGCGCATGTCAGGCAGCGGCGGCAAGAGCGCGAGGCTGCCGAGGTGCCCAAGTTCAAGATCTTCCGGGGCAAGAAGGAAGTAACGAAGCCACCGATTCCCAAGGCCAAGACGCGGCGAGCGCGGTTCTTTGATCCGGACGAAGACTATGGCAAGAAGAGTCTTGTATACCAGGCCAAGACGGGCAAGTTGGAGGCGGAAGTGAAGTCTCTTGCGCGGCAACGGGCGCGGGACAGGGGGGAGGATGAGGACGCAGAGAGGGATCGGCCATTATCCCGGAGAGATGGTGGTGGCCGCCGCGGCCGAGAGAGCAGAGTCGTCGACGACGATAAAAACGACTTCGAACCGCGGTCGAGGTCAGGACGGACAAATAGCGGGTCATTTGACGGCCGCGATGCTCCGAGACACAGACAGGGCGGTGCTGGACGACGGGACCGCGACCGGAGAGGCGATGGGGACGAGCGCCGACCGTATGACCGTGACCGTGCTCCTGAGAGACGTGACCGCGGCTCAGAACGAAAGTTCGACACAAGATCCGACGCGCGACCGGGCCGCCGCTTTGGCCGCGACCAGCGCAACGGCGACTATGCCGAGGAGAGGGACCGTGACCACGACCGGAGGGATAGACGAGACAACGGCTACGACATTGGGCGAGACAGTAGATCGCGTGGTTCTCCTGCGTCAGCGGCGGTCCCTCTCTCGATCCCCTACACAACGGCTGCGTCGCAGTTCCTCTACGGCCGCTCGGTGGTCGAAGCAGCTCTGCGCGCCGGACGCCGCCAGCTCTACAAGCTCTACGTGTACGGCGGTGCGCACCGCGGCACCAGCACCCGAGGCGCGCCGCAGGACCAGAGCGTCGGCAGGATGATTGAGCGGCTCGCCAAGGGCCGCGGTGTCAGCGTGCACATCGTCGACGAGCGCTGGCAGCGGCTGCTGGACAAGATGAGCAAGGGCCGGCCGCACAACGGCTACGTGCTGGAGGCGTCGCCCCTACCGCAGCCACCGGTGACGGCGCTGGGAACGTACAGCGATGGGGCGGCGCCGACAACGACAACGACGACGGAGGACGTGGCCGCCTCCCCTTTGACAAAAGGCGCTGGCTTCGCGGTCGAGGTGGGCTACCAGTCGCGCGAAGAGGCCAACGTCAACGGGACCGCGGCGTTTGTGGCTGTCGATGCGGCGACGACGGCGCGCAACCGCCGCCCGCTGGTGCTGCTGCTCGACCAGGTGCTGGACCCGGGCAACCTGGGCGCGATCCTGCGGTCGGCGAGCTTTTTGGGCGTGAGCGCCGTGGCCGTATCGAAGCACAGCTCGGCGACGCTGACGTCGGTGGCGCTCAAGGCGTCGGCGGGCGCGGCCGAGGCGCTGCCTCTGTTCTCGGTCGAGACGCCGGCGGCGTTTTTGGCGGCGTCGCGCAAGGCGGGCTGGAAGGTGTACGCGGCCGTGCCGCCACCCGAGGGTTCTGTGGCGCGCGGCCACAGCGCCAAAACGCCCGTGCTGGACCTGGACGGCCTCGAGGCGGCGGACCCGCTGCAGACGGACGCCATCATCCTGGTGATGGGCAGTGAGGGCGAGGGGCTGCCGCGGGCGATCCGGCGCGAGGCGGACGTGGAGGTCAGCATTGCCAACCGGTCGGGCTCCCGGGTGGTGGACAGCCTGAACGTCAGCGTGGCGACGGGTCTGCTGTGTGCGTCGTTTCTCAAGGGCTCGCCGCGTGCTGTTGCCAACGCCGCGACTCGCGACGAGGTGGCTTCTGAGGCGGCTCTGAAAGACGAGGCGACACCCGCAGAGACTACGAACGAAGACAAGCCGGAGGAGACGAGACCCGGTGACGAGCTGGGCATCTTCTGAGGTGCCGCAAGAAACGAGCACAAGAGCCAAAAACGTGTACGATAGGATATGTACGATTGGACATAGCGGAGCATTATGTATGGTAGATACGTTAATACCCCTCGCATCTAAGGACATAGGACAGCACTTTGGAAAGGAAAAGACAACGACTCATCTTTATCATTATTGGCTCTCAAGCAGACAGCCAGACAAGCCCCGAAAGCTGCAGGTTGCTGTCGTGGACATGTTGTGTAAGTGGTGGAACGGAGCCTTTTCGTGACGGCGCCGCCGGTAGCGTGACACCAGTGACGTAGAGCGCGCCGGTAGTGAGACAAGAGGCGGCCCGTAGCGATTAGGCGCTATAAAATAGGGCAAAATAGTGCAAAGTAGGGTACAGTGAAATGGAAATGCTGGCCGTCGCGCATTCCACAAACGAAGGTCGAGTCCAATGCCCTCAATTGATTCAAACTCAAATATCTTCAAAGATTGAATACTATTCATGGAATTGTCCATGCTTTACGACGTACGACGTACTCCTAGATCCTTTCCTGCCTTCTGTTAGCCTTCTGATGCGTCCACTGTGAGGCTGACAGCATTGTGGCCTCCTATTGGCTGGCCAGCCCCGCTGAATCGTTCCCTCGCTCTTTCCCCGACCGCTCGACCCAGCGCCTCCACATTTCGACCCAAACGAGCTGTTGCTGTGGTTATTGGGCAGCCCACTTTTCGCGCTTGCGAACAATCGTCATTGTCTTATTTACATCCCTCCTGGCGAGAGACCCTTTTTCTCGTGGACGTCTAGCATGACATGTGCGACTGATTGCGGGTACAGACCTTCAACGACATTTCTGCATTCCTCACATTTGCAGTCTCTTTTCGATCTATCCATTTCGTCACATTTCCAGACGGTGCGACATCCGGCGAACGCATCGCCAAACTATCAAACAAAACGTCAACAGACCGCAGCGAAAACGACAGCATTTTACAGCCAAAGCGTCCACGCCTACGATGCGCATCCAAAGGGTGCTCCCGCCCTTGCTGCTTCTTGCTGCTGCAGAAGCCAAAGATGTCCACGAACTTCCGTCACAGCCGCAGCAGCAGCAGCAACGACAAATCATCCCCCTGGCCATCCGCAAGATGGGCCTCGACGAGGGCGAAAAGTTCTTCCCTGAGCAGTACTACGGTTTCGACGGTCGCGACGATGATAGCAGCTTTGGCACGGTATATAGAAGGACGGATGGTCTCGGCCGCTCCCTGGCCGCCCTTTTCTCGCTGGGCCGGCGGCCAGCGTCCATTGCGACAGAACCCGAGACGATCCAGGCGCGGTCCGACGATGGGCGGTGGCCTGTCGTCTCGAGGAGGACCCCTGGCGAGAGAAGCACAGAGAGTCCGGACGGCGACAGTGGAAGCGCAGGAGCAGTGCCTCCCCCGACAAATACGTCCGGAGCGGCGTCCACGGCTCATCTCTTCCCACAAGCCTACCTACCTGCCTTCCCCGTCCACCAAGCCACCGACAACGACGGCAACCGACGGCAGAGCTCGGTCACCGACAGCGCGAACCCGGCCGTCGAGCTCGTCCGCCGGGCGGCCGATGCGCTCGCGCGTCTCCAGCGCCGCCAGTGGGGCTGTCCCACGGGCACCTCGAGCTGCGAGAGCATTGGCTACCCGTACAGCTGCTGCACCAACGACGAGACGTGCTACAAGGTGGCCGACACGGGCCTCGGCCCCGTGGGATGCTGTCCGGCTGGCGAAACATGCGGCGGTGCGGTGTCCAACTGCAAGTCCGACAGCACCGCATGCCCCAAGGTCTTGGGGGGCGGGTGCTGCATTGCGGGCTACGTGTGCAAGGGCGTGGGCTGTGTCAAGAGCAGCAGTGCGGGCGCAAGCACGGCGGTGAGCACGGCAGCAAGAACGAGCGCGAGCGCGAGCACCAGCACGCCTGCATCGTCGACGTCGGTAGCCACGACCAGTTCACCGGCGTCGACCACGGCCACGTTCTCGGCAGCCTCCACGACATCCGGCGGCGGCAACCCGCCTGTCAAGCAAACGCCGACCACGACGGCCTCGGGCCTGCCGGCCGGCTACTGCCCCACGGGCTACTATGCATGTCTGGCGTCGGCTGGTGGTGGCTGCTGCCAGACGGGCCGGAAGTGCGAGACCACGAGCTGCCCACCGCCGCCGGCCTCGACGACCATCGTGAACCAAAATGGCATCACCGTCGTCGTGCCCCAAACCGCCGCCGAGGCCGTGACGACGTCCTCGGCGACATGTGCGTCCGGCTGGTTCCTCTGCGGTGCCAATGCCGGCCCCGTGGCCGGCTGCTGCCCCAGCGGGTACGCCTGCGGCACGGCCAGCTGCTCATTGACGGGTGCCTCGGCGACGACAGTGCAGAAGGAGCTGCCGACGGCGGGTGATGGCCGCAGCACAAGCAGTGGTGTCAAGTCAATAGCCGGCACCTGGTGGTTGGCTGTGGCCGTCACCGTGGCCGTGTCATCGATACCACCACTGCTAGTGTTGTAAGCCAACCGCGTGTTTTTGTGTTATGTCATTTTACGATTTAGCCACTGTATAATTGTGCATTTGGTGTTTATATAGAGCGTGGGCCTGGGTTTTTGTTTCGGGTGGCCATGACATATGGGCGGGTGCAAGGCGTTTCAGGGCGTATTTATCTACAATTTTATATTTTTCTTCAAACATTGACCACCTTTCCTTGCTTTTCTCCTCTACCTTTCGTTCATTCTCGAACAGTCCAAGACGAATTCACCAGCCGAATGTCAGGCTCCTCACCACAAGCACGCCCACCAACCAGCCACTCGTTTCTCGAGCCGGCCTCACATGCAGGCTAAAGTATACTCGTGCTGCATGTTTTTTTCCTTCTTCCCGGACGGCTGGGGCAAATGGAGTAGGATAGGCTCGACAGGATGCGGCTGTTGAAATGTCGTGTGTTGTGCTTTATACCAAACGTTACCGAGAGAAGCGGCCACAATAGGCGAGATGAAGAGTGATGGCACGGGGCAAGGAGGGTGTGTTCGGTGAGGCAGCAGGAGGACGAACTCACCGCGCAATATGGGCCGTTCTTTGGGGTGCGGGTGAACCAAAGAATCGCCAAGACGAACAAACAAACGTGCCTCAGCCGGACTTCCCACGTATTCCCTTACTGATCTTCTCCCAGGGAGCATATGCATATCTCGCTTCTCGGACATGTCGAGTCCGCAAGAAAATAAAGAAAATAAGAGAAGCAGTGGACGCCGACCAGCAACAGGCGATGTCCACGGCCGGCATTCTCCATCCCCATACACGCGGGTAAAGGCTAAATTGTAAAGATGAGGCCATACAACGCCTGTTATGGACCTCTATATGTGTCTTGGTATGTGTTTATGTCTGTCTGTGTCTTCACCTATGTCGGTGCTGTGTTTCGATCGTTTTCTCCCTATTCCCCGTTACTTTACCTTTTGACTGTCCGATCATCCGACGCAAGGCCCTGTTTCTTCGTCTCCCAACGGAGGCCTGCATTGCACGTGGGAAACAGGTAAACACTTCACCAAAGAGACACGATAGAACGGATGCACCCGGCAGTCGCCATTTCATACCATTTCACTCTCAATATGTGACCTCTTTCTTATCCCCTCCGGCAATGCCTATAATCTACTCGTCCTGGGCGGTGCATCACGTAGAGAGTGTCCCCCAAGATTACATGCGTTTTAAGCTTGTCAGACTGTCAGACGTCGCAGCCTTATTTCAGAGTCCTGTATCCTCTTTCCCTTCGTTGGCTGCTCGCCTTTCTGACTCCATTGCGTTCCGCTGTGAATTTAGACTCTCTGTAAATTGCCTCTCTTCTGCGATCTACATTCCGAATGGCCACTCGGCGTGGCCAGCTGTCGAGAAACAAGAAACCCTCGAAGCGAGCCCGTTATAGTATTCCCAGCCTGTTAAGCTTGCCTTCCGGCCTCACCATCGTCCATTGGCTCCTCTCCCCTCTCCCCTCTCCCTATCGCCCTATATAACCCCTTCACGATGTTGACACTGGCCGCTCTTGGCCGTTATTGCCCCGAATTCACTCGACCCGTCGCCCTGAGCGTCCTTTCCCTCTCAAATTGCGTCCAAGATCATGATATGTTCTTCTCTATTGGCACTCCCATCGTCTCCTGCTTGCGTTCCGGCCTCTTCTGACCTCTCCTCTTGCTAATCCAATCGTGAACTCACCGACTCTCCCGGCCGGTGTTCCCATTCTCTTGGCACTCTGTGCCTCCATGTGCCCTCCCCATCAAATTTATCCTAGCTGTACGTCCTCTTTCTCTCTCCCTTTTCCTCTAAATCTTGTATCTTCTCCTCCCTTTTGGGCTCTTTCTCCGCCGCTCGATACTTCGATTGCTCCTTCCTTTCCTACTTGCACACTTTTTATCGTCACTCGCTCTTTCCTTTGTAATCTCTCCCTGCCTCCCTTCACGATCGCGCCTGCCTTGCGCTCGCCCGAGCAGTTACGATGCAGCAGACGACTCGACATCGGCCAATGGCCACGTTGCTGAAGGCCATCGCCGTCGCCGCCGTCGCCGTCTCCATACCCGTCGTCTTCTGCGAGCCTCTCCCCTCCTCCGCACCGACGCCCGTGCCCGTCGCCGGTGTCATTGCCGGCATCGACGGTCCTCCCACCACCACCGCCTACTCCGACGAGGTCTGCCGGCCCCCGACCGTCCACCCGTCCGATCCTCTGCCGCCCTGCGTCGACATTGAAAACATCGAGACCCTCTGCTACCCCAACGGCACCGCCCCGCTCTATCTCGCCGCCCACGCCCAGTGCATGTGCCGCGGCTCCTACTTCCCCGAGTGGAATGCCTGCCGCCGCTGCTTGTCCGTGCACGGCCAGCTGTCGGACCACGACCTCGCCTTTTTCGAGGGCGTCGCCTCGGCCGCCTCGACGTCGCTCTGCGGCTTCTTGACGGCCGGTGGCGGCCGGCCCACCACGACGCCCACCGCCATTTTCCGCGACCTGTTTACTAGCGCCCAGGCCCACCTGACGTCCCCGACCGGCGCCGCGGTCACCGCGGTCACAGCAGCCTCCTCTCTGGGGCCCGATGTCTCGCCGAACAATACCGATGTCGGCTTGTACTTTACCCCCTCAGGCCCCGACGGGCCGGGGTCCATCACGGGCAGCGCGACGGCGGCGACAGCCACGGGACTGGCCCTCGCCACGGGGCATCCGCAGCCGCCGGGCGGCGCATCCGGTTCCTCGCTCGGCGCATCGGGCACCACGCCGGCCCCGTCGTCAGGCTCGTCGCCGTCGGTCTCCACCTCTGGGTCCTCTGCCAGCCATAGCGGTAGCGTCGCATCGCTGGCTGTGCGTGTCGACGGGCCGGGAGCTATGCTCGTGGCAGTTCTCAGCACGTTGTGGGTGTTGTGAGCTGCCAATGCAGGCGAGAGATGGTCAGACGTTGTGGGAATCGATGTGGTTTGGTGTCATATTGATTTAGAGCTTTTCCTCATTCATGTTTTTCATGTCCTTCTTCTCATTTCTGTCCATCTATTTTGCATTTATTCATACCCTTCTCGGAGAGATCACATTGGTTGTTTGGAGGCCATTCGTTTTGTTTTCATTTTGCCGTTTTGCATTTAGCGTCTAGTTTTTGCTCGTCTTCTTGCGACTTCTTACACCTTCTCACACCTTCTTAAATGCTTCTACTTTTGTAAGTGCATCCTCCTGTCAACATTGCTTGGCTGTCTTTGACATTCTTAGATATTGCAATATAACTCTATTTCGTTTCGTTTCTCGTCCCTTCATACCCCGACTCCGATCCGATTTCGTCTAATACTTACAACAGCCGTTCCGTTCCAGCGTAATCCAGCTCGCTTCAAATGCTACACACAACACCGACACAATGCTCCGTTCAACGCCCAATCCTCGCTGCAGCCATTCCGTATCTTTTTTGTTCTTTTCGACAATTCCCATATATTACACAATCTCCAGACAATCGTCTCGTAGATTTTGTTTTCTAAAAAAAAAAAAAAAAAAATGAGCACCGCCGAACAGCGTCTACTGCGGCATGTGCTCGAATGCCTTCTCCAGGTGCTCCTGGCAGAACGGCAGCTTGCCGACAGTCCAGATCTCGGTGTCGGGCTTCAGGGCCTTCTTGTACTCGTTGTCGAGAGTGCCGGCCTTGATGGCAATGATGGGCGGCGCGGACTCGGGGTCGTGCGCGATCGGCGAGCCGCAGTCGCTGCAGAAGATGCGGTGCACCGCCTTGCCCGAGCTGCCGACGCCGGCCCAGCTCTTGGTAGGGCCTTCGATCTTGAGCTTCTCCTTGAGGGCCACAAAGACGAGCGCTGGATAGTTAGCAAAGGCGTGAAAGCGTTACAGGCCCCGTAGATCAGAACCACTACCGAAAGCATCAGAAGCACCAGAAGCACATACAGTACGTCGAGCCGGTCTGGCGCTGGCAGTCGTCGCAGTGGTCGTAGCCACAGACGAGCGGCGCGTCCATGTCAATCGTGTATGTGACGGCCTTGCACAGGCAGTGGCCGGTGAAAACCATGTTTGCGGTGGGGGTGGGGTTTGGTAGTTAACGTGGAATGGCAATGCTGGGCAATTTGGGAGGATTGTAGACGGTAGACAAGTGTCGTCGATAGCTCGAAGCGTTTCATGTAGATGTTAGAGATGGGGGAGGAAATGTAGACGGAAGGAGGGAGGGGGGACGAGGAAAGAGCTATCTTTATATACAGTTGCCGGTGGCTCTTGTCTCTTTTTTTTTTTTTTTTTTGCGGTACACGCCGCATTAATTGGGCGTTGTTATTACATATTATTACATGCCCGCAAACCAAACAAAACAGAGGGCAGAACACGCCTGTCCTATGATCTGCCAACCGACATTGTTCGAAGATTCCATAAGGAGAGCCGGGGGGGTTGCAGGAACATGACTCTGGGAAGGCCGAGTCAGTGCGTTCCTTCCCCCTGTAACTCCTGCCTCTTACACGCCCCTCCCACACCTTCCCAGCAAATGCCGCGCAGTGCGAGTACAATATTTGAAAAGGAAAGAGCTTTGCGGTCCAATTCGCCGAAGCCAGCAGTCGGTGACGCAGTGGCTAATGCGATTGCGGGGTGGGAAGGAGCTATCGACTCGCCGATATGTTGGCGCCAATTGGCGGAGTATCACACTGTCCCCGGCAGTCCCAACAAAAACACGCAAAGTTCCATACGCCTGTAATCTGGAACTCCGCTGAAAAGCGAGCCTCGCTCTTGATGAGGCGGCGGGCGTCGTCAGACGACTGGTGTACGTCGTATACGACATGTTTCGGTCGCCATACGATGTCACCATAAACCGGCAAAGCTCCAGAGGCATTATTGGCATTTTAGTAAGTATATCTCTTCGACGTCATGCTCCTTCCCATCCTGTGATCATGGCTTTGCAGTTCCTTCCTTCTCACCAACCTTTAGTCTACATGGTTGTTTCCTTGTAGGAACTGGGCCGTTCTCTTAAACGGAAAATTACATAGGTGCTATTTCTCCGTAAATGTTCCATTCTTCCTTTACCGTTCGGAACGCGGCCGGAGAAATACTGAAAAACTGCGTCCAACAGAGAAACAGAAAAGTCGCAGGCAGCTTGCCCCTCCTCCGTCCCGCCTCTGCGCGAAAGAAGTTCTTTTTGGTACAGTTTGCCCCACTGTTAGCGTGGGAAACAGGGGGGAAGGAGCTTCTTTCACTAGCGCGGCAGATCCGAGCTCAACATCCTAGCGTTGTTTCGCTATTTGAGTTTCTGTTTTTGATATGTTGTTCTTCACTGGGCACTGAGCCAGAACCGAGGCCGAACGGTGAACTGCAAATGGAAGCACTCGACTGCTCGGTACAGAATTACAGTTGCATTTCCATCTGTAATAAAGATGTTTTCTAGCGCAAGATGTGATTTGAATATAATGAATTTGGAAGAGGGCAATTGCCTGCTTCGCACCTTCCCCCTTGTGTCTGATGTCACTGCCAATCCTGCCGCAAGGATCGTCGTGAAGCAAAACAAGGGAAGGAGAAGACTGCCATAGAACGAGGAAGGAGCGACGTACTCCGTAATTTCCATCCTGCAAAGAAAAAGATCCTCCTATTTGTCACTTCCCTAATATTTCGTTCACGTCACTCGTCTCACAACAATTTTGTCTCACAGCATGGTCTGTCAGTTAGGGTATCCGAGCAGCGGTGAGGCCCCAACCGCCCAAGACCATGGTCAGTACCGTTTTTGTTTTCGAAACGCCCTCTTCCAACAAGCCCCGTGAGGACGACCGGACACAGAACGGCGTACATTGTGCAGAATCTCGCCTACCTTTCACCGGGCATCGACGGACCACCACTGGACACAGAGACACGATGGCACGTTTCTCTTCAGGGCAACTCATAAGGCAGCTTTGAGATCGGATCGACGGTTGACAGCCGGCTCCTGTTTTGCCCGGCTCAGACTCAAAGCCAAGGCTGATAACACCGGCAGCTCGACCTACAAGCGATACAAAGGGGAATATCAGGACGAAAACGACGATACTTCTCCGGGTTGCCAGGGTCTTGAAACAACAGCTGCATTCATACGAAATATCACATAATAGAATGACTCTCACAAGGACGGCTATCAACATAAAAACTCTTAAGAATCGGAAATAAAATAACATGCAAAGGATTCAGACGTGCAGTCAAAGTGCAGCTGGGATACATGGAGCTCCGCTCCGTGGAGATAGGGCTCAGCGCCAGGACGATAAGTATTTGGAATCGCCCAATTTGGAATTCCACTCCTTTGGCGGGGCCTGATAACACGACTCGAAAATTCGACTAACAAAGCTTCCAAGACAACACCGACTGCGAATGACATGCAGCTGTTCCCGTACAAGTGGCCACAACGCTAGCCGGACGGTGCCCGTATGAGACATATTTACTCCGTTTTCGAGAACCCACCCGGTGCCTGCTCCATCTTTCCGCATCTGAAACTTGGCAGCACCGACGTAGGGCTGCCTCTCGTTTTGCAGAACGTGTTCTCCTCGGACGATCCCGAGTTCGCATCCACAGTTGTCCGGTCGAACTCGGCCCTGGTTGCCTAGTGTTTGATACCCTCGACAATGTCCTTTCTTTTAATCGTCATACAGTCACAGAGACCAACTCTTCTGACAGCCATATTTCCAAATATTACCTCGGTGACACCGTAACCTGATTCATGTCGACCTGGACCAAAAAAAAAGATTCCATCGTCTCTGCACACACCGGACTCCTTTTGGCTGACCCTAAAAATCAATAGTCCCGATTGTATGGGTATCGTGTCATGACTGCAGACTGCACGACATTGTTGATAGCGTACGATACAGTACTGATATTCGACAGACATGAAAATAAAGATGAAACGAACTTGTCCCGATTTGGCTCTTTACCTGACAGATATCGGCGCAAGACGGATGCGGGCGGTACATCGAGCTTTATTGAGACCGTGGATGCTGGACTAGCAACACGGTAGATAAGTAATGTCGTGAAATCCAATCCCGCACAAGATGGGCCAACATTTTGATTCACTAACATTTAGAAGGGGGATGGTCTTTAAAGAATACAAAGTGATGTTTTGGTGCTTGGTATTGGATTTCATATCATACCACCTTTGCATCCGCTCAACGTACCCCACAGTCTATACCTGCAGTATCAATATTTTATGCCTGCGGCTCTTTAGATAAGGCCGCTTTCTCTATTTCTAAAGTATTCACATACGTGCTGCATCTAGAGGCCGAGTCTATAGAGGGTCCGGAGCACGAATGACATTGAGCCACACACTAAACAACTTACGACACCCATTTTCAGCAACCTTAGCAAAACCGTCGACCCAAAGGTGAAGCGATCTGCTAAAACCAAATCCAGCATCGCCCTTTGGTAGTCTGTGGCCATGGCCTGCGATCCGTGGCCGAGGGAGAGGAAATGCCCGTCCATGGCGGACAGGCGAAAACGGCGGAGATCGCCCGAGACGTTCATCGGCGCTGTGTCCGCCTTGGGCGACGAACGTACGGCTGTGGTACCGTCCTTGTTGATCGGCCATATCCTTGGCCGCTGGATAGGAGCAGGCCGGCGCCGCAGCTTTTGGATGAGCTTGAACGCAACGTACGAAATGGGATCCCGTATTTGAAGCTGTGCCGGCGGCGTCGGTTTGGAGAGAAGCCGCTTGGCAAAGACGGCGGCCGCCGCGGGTGGCGAGATATCAATGGTACAGCTCTCACGCAACTCACAAAACAGGGCCTCCACATCATGAGCATACAGAGCGAAGCGTGTGTAGAAGACGGGTGTCAGAACACGAAACTCAAGCACGTCGATCCCTTCTCGTGACGCTTCCCCATGCACCGAAGCATCATGAGATTCGGCGTCGGTACCCGCAACAGCAGCCGCAGCAGAGGGCGACAACAGCAGCTCCGACTGTGCGCCGCGCATGCCACAAGAAACGTACCTAACCGCCAGCGGCTTGCTCTTGTCTGTGCCCGGGCCATCGTCGTCGGGGACATTGTTGACGAGGTGGCGGAGGTACGCGTGAAAGAAGGCTTCAAACTGCAGCTCGGTCGCGTCGGCCACGCGGCCCACGGTCGTGGCAAGCGGCTCAGGTCGGAACCACACATGCAGCCCCTTTTTGAAGAACAAAATGCAAGCGTGCGTGAGGATGCGCGGGAACGTGGCAAAGCCGACCCACCACCACGCTGCGAGGAACTGTGCCTTTTGCCACAGAGCCATTGCCGCCGGATCGAGCGACTGCCGTTCCACAGGCTTGCCTGGCTCCGACTGCAGGCCAGCGACAATCTTGCCCTCCGCGTCGGATGTGCGCAGGACGATCGTGGCGGCGATGGGTCCCTGGCCGCGCATCTGGGGTCTGAGGGGGTCGTTGGCACGCAGCTGGTACGACCCGTTTCGCGAGTTGAACGGCGACACATGAAAATCCTTGGGCCACGTCTGCCGAAAGGTCCGCGTCTCCTGTCCATTGCCGCTCTCGCTGACAGTCGACTCGGATGTCGTTTTGGGCGTGAGATAGTACATACGCCGCTCGCCAAAGGTATTGTTGACTTCGAGGACCATGGCCGCCAGCGTCTTGTTGGCGTTGTAGAGGTACCAGAACGATATCGGGTTGAAGTGGTAGCCAAGAACGCGCGCGGCCGTGACCAAGTATGCATAGGGATAGAGCGCCGGGTCCGCGCCCTGCGAGACAAGGTGCGCGTCGAGCTTGCCGCGCAGGCCCAGGTCGCCGCGGCCGCGCTCCAGGTAGTCGTCGGCGTCGATGTGGAACCAGCCCTTCTTTTGCCGTTTTCTCTCGTCGTCGCTTCCTCCCGCGGCCACCGAAATCATGCCGCCGCAGATGCCGGTCCAGCCGACGGGCACGCCCACCACAAGGTACGGGTACACAAATGCGTGCCTCTTGGGAACGAGCCGAGCATGCGTTGTGATGCACGGGAACAGCAGAGGCTTCCCTGGCCCGGTCCAGGGATCGGCTCGAACGCGCGTCGGCGGCACCACTGGATCCTGCTGCTTCTTTGCTTCGCTAGGTCTGAAAAAAACGATGCCGACAACGGCACAAAATAGCAGTGCAAGTGCTGCGATCATGTTGTAGGAATTGGTCTCGCACAAGACCATGGCGAGGTGGTGCTCCAACATGCGGCGATCTTGTGCCACGGCCACGGTCAGGGCTAACAAACTGTAAAACGGGCTGCCATGACCGAGGACGCAAGCGATGCCGAGCCTGACCGCAAGTGCAGCCGCATGGTAGGACACGCTCGGCATAGTGCTGTACGTCGTATGTTGGAAGCCGTCTTGGTCTTCATCGACGGTCGCTTAGAGGAGAATTAAGGTCTGTACAGAGTCGCAAGATATGCTCGTGTCACTGTCGTCCTCATCGAAGCTGCCGGCCACACCGCAGTTTGAGCATTGTTGCTTGCTCTTTCCGTCGAATCATGCCATTTTGGCTCATTCTGCAGTGCACTCCGTGTCCGGTGCACAGATCCCTTCCTGGCATCGGAGTTCGTGGTTTGTTGGGGGATGAAACGGCACTCGTTGTACCTGTTCTCTGAAATGACTAATCGAGAGAGAAATAGTCACGTGCATCGGCCATCCACCCATACTTTGGGGGCGTTTCTCCCTGCTCTTGCAGAAAACAGTACTTGTTGTCGGTCGTAGAAAGCGCGACTCGCGAGTATATGATGAACACTTAAAAAAAGGATGAGCAGTCAATTTCTGTGTCATGGTGCCCTGTAAGGCGTAGTGTCTTACGGTCCAGTTACCTAAAGCAGAGGCTCTGATACAGGAATAGATTGTTGAGTATGCAATTATCCATACTAGTTTCTCCAAACAGCGGTGGGGCAAAATATGGGTTGATTTTGACTGGTAGAATCTGGTGGAAGATTCCTGGCCAACCGCTGTGGACCAAATGCAGTCGTCAGTGGCCCGGGGCCGCTAACAGGCCCTGAACAGCGCCTCCGACTGACTCAATCGGCGTGCCCGTGCAAGAGACAGTGTATTTGGGCAGTGACTGCTTCCGTCGAGTCTCTTACGTCCGTTGGCTCAGAGGGCGAAAAGGGCAAAAAGCGGGTCTAGACCAAAGCCCCGCCAGGGCAGCAACGAACGGCGGCGAGTGTGCGTGCTTGCCTCTTTTTCCCCAGCCTTTCGAACGTGGCTCTTTTCTCTCCCGATTTCTTTCGTCATCTTCACTTCTGACAAACCTTCAACCGTCAACCTACACACCTCAGCCGTCTCACGCGAGCAAACTCGACATTCTCTTTAAATATCGACGCACCTCGTCTCTCTTTTCTGCATCTCTCATTCTCTCTTTTGTCCCTCTTCGTCGCTCACCTCCACAATCGCTCGACACTTTTTCGGTTCGTCGACCATCTGACAAAATTCCTTCCTTCACGCCTTAACGACAACAACACCCCCCCACACACCGCCACGATGTCTATGGACTGGGACCAGGTCACCAAGATCGGCAGCAAGAACCGCGGCGGCGCCGTCCAGCGCGAGACGGTCGTCCGCAGCCGGGCGCAGCTGAACGCGGCGCAGCGCACGGGCTCCATTGTGGCCACGGAGAAGAAGTACACGGCCGGCAACGCGACGTCCAAGCCGTCCGTCGAGGGCCAGCACCTGACCAAGGTGGACCGGTCGGACGACATTGTCAAGGTCAAGCAGATTGGCAAGGAGATTGGCGTCATCATTGCGGACCGGCGGTCCAAGATGGAGCCCAAGATGTCGCAAAAGGACCTGGCCGACCGGTGCAACACCAAGCAGGCCATTATCGCGGCCATGGAGCGCGGCGAGGGCCAGCCGGACCAGAAGGTGCTGGGCGCCATTGAGCGGGTGCTCAACGTCAAGCTGCGGGGCTCCGACATTGGCAAGCCCAAGTTTGAGAAGAAGAAGTAAATGGACGTGGCCTCGTGTGGCATCGTTGCTTTATCTCTGTCTTTGACCTCCTTCTCCCAACGCCCATCTCTCTCTCTCTATACATCGCCCACCTGACACGATGGATGGCCTATACGACGGCAAACGAAATATCCAGACTGTACTTTGAGCCGACGGCTTCTTCCTCTCTTCCTCGCTATCTCTCTCTCTCCGCGACAAAGGCGTTTGATTACTTTTGATTGTTTTTGTACGAAACAAAAATGCTTTGTCTTGTTTCTCTCTTTATCTATATTTTTACATCTGCATGCGTGCATTCGGTACGTTGTGTTGTGGCAGTTCGACCGCGGACGATAGACTAGAAAAGACTGTGGTGGCTGGGAAGGCTGCTCCGACTGGCAAAAACGCTGTAGAGGGGCATTCGGAGGACAGGCGGCATGGGAGCGACAATGTGTTTTGGTATTTGATAGACGTTTGATGGTCGAGTTTGCCTCTGGACCGTCGACAATACAATCATTGACGCCCCAAACCCGCTGTACTTGATATATATTTGTGTCATACGCACTCACAAACGGCCAAGAACAGTATTTCTGCTTTGATGGTGGTTGTTTAAATCATTTTCTTGTTCGAAAAATAGGTATCTCGATGCTGTACTATGCTTTCCCACTCTGTATACTAAACGGACAGGAACTTGGTAGTAAAATGAAATAAAAGGCAAAATAAACAAAGCAAAACATAAGAGCCGCCCGATAAAGTGAGAGATATATATGCTGCCCAACGCCAAAAGTAAAATGCAGTCCCATCCCCCATGCCACGCCAAAATGAATAAAGCAGTCCGTCAAACCATCACCGCGTCAGGCTCTGCACGCGCGCCTCGATCATGGCCTTGCTCGGCACCGCGTCGGCCAGCATAATGACAATCTCGCGGCCGCCCATGCTGACAATGGACAGCCACTGCGGCGCCACCTCCGTGGCCAGCAGGCGCACGCACGACGCCGCCTCCTCGCGCGCCACGGGCATGCGCAGCGAGTCCTGGATCTTGGTGGTGATGGCGGTCATGCCAAAGGACACGCGGCTGCTCTGGCGCAGCGATGCGGCCGTGCACAGCATGGACAGCACCTGGGCGATGTCGGCGGCGCGCTGCAGGGCGGCCCGGCGGGCAAGCGCTTCGGGGGTGGGCGGCGCCGCGAGGGCGCCGGCGGCGCGGAGCTGGGCGCGCTGCAGCTGGCGGAAGCGGATGCGGTCAAGGAGGTTCATGGGGGGCGTGGCGGCGGCGTCGGTGTTCCCCGGTGTTGATGTCGTCACCGTCGTCGTCGTCGCTGTCCCATCCCTGTCCACATCCATCGACTCGGCCTCCGCCACAGCAGCAGCCACCGGGGCCTTGAGCATGGCCGCGTGCGCCGCCTTCTCCTGCTTCTTGAGGGCAATGCCGTGCATCAGCTCCTCGAGCGTGCGCTGGCCCTTGGCCCGCAGCACGGCCGTCTGCAGCACCGACCGGGACGCGGTGACGGGCGCCTTGGGCAGGGCCGCGATGAACTGCTGGAGGTCCGCGGCTGTCGTGGCGGAGGCGCAAGCGGACGCGGCCCAGCGGGCGCGCAGGTTGGCCTCAAAGATGGCATTCAGCTGGTCGGCCAGCGTGCCCATGGGGCCGACGTCGACGTCGTTTTGCATCTCGATG
Source organism: Sporothrix luriei (assembly GCA_021398005.1). NCBI lineage: Eukaryota > Fungi > Ascomycota > Sordariomycetes > Ophiostomatales > Ophiostomataceae > Sporothrix > Sporothrix luriei. Next base: position 6,431 of record WNLO01000083.1, on the reverse strand, counting down.
CAGATCTTGCCACGGCCGTAGTCGGCGAGGAAGAGGGCATTGGCCACCTTGTTGTCGACGTCGGCGGCAGCAGCAGCAGCCAGCGAGACAACACCGAGACACCGCTGCACGTCCTCGAGCGTCACGCTCCGCTTGCCCCAGGCCTGGGCCACGGCCGGGCAAAAGGTACGGAGATCGACGGGGGCGTTGGTGCCGTGGTGGGCGTGGTGCAGCGCGAGCGTCTTGGCAAATGCCTTGTGCAGGCGGAGCAGGTCGAGCAGCTCCAGGGGCAGGGCCGCCGTCGTGCGATTGCGTGCGGCGTCGTCCGACTCGTTTTCGGACTCGCATGGTGTCGTGGGAGCGGTGCTGTTGGGCCGCGGCGAGGACGACGAGGAGCGCGGTGGTGATGGAGGGAACGAGGCCGAGAGTGACGCGCTAAAGTTGCGGTTCAGACGGGCAATCAGGTGGCCGCTGTCGAGCGAGGCCGCCGGTGTCGATGCCGAGTCGCTGTCGCTATCCACAGTCGGGAGCACGGCATCCGCCTTCTTCCAGGCGGTCTGGGCCAAGAGATCTGCGACGGACGTCGTCGCCTTGATGGTGCGGCGAGCCCGTTTTGCTGCCGAGGGCTGTTGCTGAGAAGGACTTGGAGAGGAGAACGTGGTAGTGGAGGAGGAGGAAGAAGAATCAGTGTCAAGAGCCTCGGCGGCCCTGCGTTTCCGCTGCTTGGTCGAGCTGATGACGGGTGCTGATGGAGTAGTCTTCTTTGGTGTCTTGGGCGTCTTGGGTTTTGGCTGGTCCGCGGTCACTGCAGCCGACGGCAGTGCAACTGAGTTGATGGCCTTGTCGGCGAGAAACTGCTCAACTGCAGCCTGACGACGAGCAGGGACCGTCACGGCAAGTGTGGCGGCAGGGGCCGTAGTGGTGGCAGCAGCCTTGATGAGCGAGGAAGGAGCAACCCGTTTGGAGACGCGGCCGAAGGCGTCGATGCTTCTGTTGGACGGGGCAACAGCAGCGGTGGACTGCTTTGCGGAGGCAGGAGCAACCCGTGATGCACGGGAGGGACGGGCCATTTTCGTTCTTTCTTGTTTTGCAAGTGGGAGAGGCTGTCACCTTGACTTGAATGTCAAGCAACCTTGCGGGGGTATCTCTCTGGTAATTGACGGGGGCCGAAACTTGCGTTTCTGGAAGAGAGCTGAGGAGTGCGATGCAGAAAGAAGTGCAGGAGCAACAACGCTGTGATGGACGTGTAAGTGTGGCGTGAGAGAAAGTAGTATCGAAATGAAGAATGAAAGACGAACAAAAAAAAGTGTGTAGTGATCGTACTGTCGAACAAGAGAGATTGATAAAGAGTAGTGGGAGAAAGTGAGCCGTGCTGGGCAGAGCGCAGAAAAGCACAGAGCAGAAAACACCCGGCCAACAGCATACGCCAGGGAGGCTTGCGAAATTGGGACGTGGACCGTGTGGTGCTCCACAGGAAAATACGCGCTTTGACGCGTCAACAGCGACGACGCGTTAAGTGGTGTGGAGCGGGTGCGGGCCGCGTTTGGTGTGTTTGGTGCGTTTTTGGTAGATTTTAGGTGCATGTTGGCGCGCCGGTGCCTGACTGGCGGCCGTTTGGCGATTTGGCGCCGAGTTTGACAACGCGAAACTCGTTTACAACAGCAATCGGACGTTTGAAAGTGTCAATGTCAATAGTATGCCATTTGGCAGCCAAGACTTATGCTTTCATCTTTTTATGCATTTTTTGTCTTTTTGGTATTCGCTGCCCTCTACCGAAACTATCCAAGTCACCAAGCTGGGGCATTGAGCATGACGGCAACTTCCATCAAGTAAGGGTCAAGGATTCTATCAACGAACCCCCGACGGTGGCGCCGCGGACCAGAATGTTTCTCGGGTCCAGGTCGTTGTGCGTCAACACAATGTCGTGGTCCTGCATGACGGCGTGCTGGATTCTGCAAAGTAGACGCGTGAACGGGCTGTCTTCGTCGTCGGCAGACCAAGCTTTGGCCAGGGCGTCATTGAAAGCGGCCTCGTTGGCAAAGGGGCCATGCTCCGCGTCGTTCGTGCGAAAGAACTGGTCGTGGCAGCCGGAGCCGTCGACGGTGTCGATCAACGCGCCCTTGAGCTGTCGCAGCTCTGCGAGGTAGCCGCGCAGCTGGGACAGAATGGCATCCTTTTGCTCGGCGGTGAGGTCCTCCCACACGTAGTCCAGGCGGTCGCCCTCGATGTACGCCATGACGATGCAGACATGGCCGGACGTGGCATCCCGGTAGACGTTGTGTACCTCCGGGACGGGTATGCTTGTGTGCTCCGCGACAAACGCCATGGTGTTGGCCTCTGCCTCGCGGACGGTGTCGCCGGTTTTGAGGACCGGTTTCCCATCGGGGAGCAGACAGGGCATCGAAAAGGGCGGGCGGAGTTTTGTAGCGTGGGCAACTTCTTCATCCGTGATGACTCGTGCCATGTCGGAAATGGACATTGCTCGGTGTGTAGTCAGGTTTGGGAAATATTGTCGTTTATTCCTTTTTTGTTGTTGTTGTTCGTTATATTTGGTAAGACGGTACCCGGTGACGGCACGACGTAAAATGACCCTGCTTATTCGCTGGTGTTCGACAACTGCATTGGCAGCCTAGTCAAGGCAGCACAATGGTACCAACTGGAACACCTTTCAACTCCCACGCAGCCAGCTCCGTACATGCAACTCGCAGCATGGCTCTAAAATATATTCATTAATGGCTTTTCGCCCCCATGGCAACCCAACCGCCGTCGACCCCGACGTCGACCCGGCTTAGGCCTGCTCCCGCGCCGTTTGTCGTCGAGCCGACTGCTCCGCACACGCACACATTCATCCTCCTCCACGGCCTTGGGTCAAATGGCGAGAAATTCGACCGTGCGCTTCTGGAGACGGGGATCGGCTCGGATGGCCGCGGCCTGTCGGCTCGGTTTCCCGGCGCCAAGTTTATCTTCCCCACGTCCCAGCGCCGGCGGTCGACGGCGTTCCGGCGGTCGATGCTCACGCAGTGGTTCGACATTGCGTCCGTCGACGACCTGGCCGACCGCAGCCACAAGCAGATCGCGGGGCTGCGCGCGTCGTTTGCGGAGATACGCGCCATCGTGGAGGCGGAGGCCGAGTGCGGCGGCGACGCGGGCGCGGGCATCTCGAGACAAAACATGATCCTCGGCGGGCTGAGCCAGGGCTGTGCGATGGCGCTCATTTGCCTGCTGGCGCTCGAGCGGCCCCTGGGTGGGTTTGTTGGGATGAGTGGATGGCTGCCGTTTCAGGGCGAGATGGAAGCAGGCTACGGTGGAGAGGGTGGAGAGGGTTGAGAAGCAGCTGCTGCCGACGAGGCGGAGCTCGACGGCGTGCTGTTTGACGGAGCAGACTCGGCGGAACAAGGCCCCGAGAGGTCCCTGGCCAGCCGCTTCGACTACGTGCGAGAGCTGCTGCAACTGGACAGCGCCTCGGACGGCACGCACACGGTTCGGGCCACGCCCGTATTTCTTGGCCATGGCACGGACGACGACAAAGTCGACATTTCGCTGGGCGACGCAGCGCAGTGCATGATGCGCCGGCTCGGATTCGGGGTGGAATGGAAGGCCTACGCAGGACAGGGCCACTGGTACAGAATCCCAGACGAGATCGACGACATTGTGGCATTCGTGTCTACAACGTGTGGGTGGGCTGGTGACAAGCTGCTGGGTACCTAGGGCCAGAGGAGGATGTTTTGCAATCACCACCCCGTCACAATCGATACAGCAGTATGAACGTAAACGGATCCGGCGATGCGAGTATTATGCACAAGGCCATTTCCAGCTGCCAATACGCATATACGCGTGTAAAGAAATATCACGTGGCAATACAGACCTTCCATCTCTTCCATCTCTTCCTCGTTTCCCTGGACGTTGACATGACCATTTTGGCACTCGTAATCACAGACCACGCCACAGGCTCCACGGCCGCGAGGCATCCACCCTTGGTCACACTCTGCACCCCAGTCCATCCGCCCACCACGCCTGGATAAAACGGGTCGACATATCGTCACGCTGTTGGATATAGACACTCACGACGGCACGGCGGTCTTGTTGACCAACGGAATGGTCGTTTTCGTATTTTGCTTGGGCAAATCGTTCGTCCGTGACTGTCCTCCTTGGTCTGTGGAGCAAAATAAGAGCTGCCGCCTCAAGACTTTGATTCTTTCCATCTTTGCAATGGCGCGGGGAATGGTCTGACACCCCGCCGCAGGGCGAGAGTGAGAAATGGCGATATGGCGGGCAAACGGAAATGGTGACACGCAGGTGCCGGCGAGATGCAAGATTGCAGCACAGGCCTGGCACCCCCACGGACTGCGGACTGCATTCTCTGAGCCGCACACCAGACGGCTCACCGCCTTACATATTGCTGCCTACTTTCAAGCAATCAACCACCGTCAACAGTCTTTTCTTTTGTCAGAATTCCAGATATCCCCCCTTCCACCGCTGGACAAAAATGGCCAGGTCCGTGAGAGGCGTACGCTGTCCCGAGGGCGGTGAGAGTCTCATGATCGGCGGCACCGGTGCGGTGTATGCGTTTCCCGACAAACCCGGTATTGTAGCCAAGCTGCCCTTTGAAACCGACGACGACAAGGCCTATTTCGATACAGAGAAGCGCATCTATCGCCGTCTCGGCACGGCGCACCCATCGATTGTCCCCTGCCTGGGCATCGAAGACGACGACCGCGGCGGTCGTATTTACCTCAAGCACGCCGAGCACAACGCGATTCGTCTCTACTTTCGCAACGGTGGCAAGGCGAGCATGGCGGAACGCGTCCGCTGGGCGGCGGACCTTGCGTCGGCGCTCCAGTACGTCCACGAAAAGGGTGTGCGGCAAGGGGATATTGGCGGGCGCAACGTCCTGCTCGACGCCGACCGCCACATCTTGCTGTGTGACTTTGCCGGGTCCGGGATCGACGGCGAGCCGCCAGTTGTCTGCGCTGAGGGAGGGTTTCGGCACCCTAGAGACTGCGACCCGGACACACGGACGGGCACGATGCCGTGCGAGCTCCACGCGCTCGGGTCGACCATCTACGAGCTCATCACGTCCACGTTGCCGCATAGGAAAAACGAAGACGACTGGGCCGGCGAGGCGGTGCGCCTGCTCTGCGAGGGCAAATACCCCGACGTGTCTAATGTGGCGTTGGGCGACATTATCGACAAGTGCTGGAAGACCGAGTTTACGTCGGCACAGCAAGTGGAGGACTGCATTCGTGAAAGGGTACGAGAAGACCCGGGACGACGACGTTTTTCCTCTATCACTGATGATAGTACGAACCGAACTGACATACCTTTTTTTGCAGCTGCCGCAGTACGCAAACGATACCGAAATGGTTTGAAGCTGTTTGGCCTACGAGCAGCAGCGGCGGATGGTGTTTGACTTTGACTGTGCACAATTGTACCCGCCGTCCGAGCGGCCGTGTCTGCCGGTTACGCAACGCCGGGCAAAGCCCAAGGAAAAAAAAATTTTAATAAAAAAAAAAAAAGGTAAAAGGAAGGGGGAAAGTGTAAATAAACAAGACAAAAAAGAAGTGGAACAAAAACGTACATCGTATAGCAGTGGGTATTCACTAGTCGTTAGTAACCTAACTACTAATCCGCTGATTACTAGTTAAACTAGTATGCCGCTACCGAATAGGCCATTTTAGGCCTGCCCCGGCGTTAAGTTCTAGCCCCTGAAATAGCCCCTCTAAGTATATATAGTGAAAAGTGTAAGCACCTTTTAAAGCGTTTATATATACTCTTTTATATAAATAGAAAGACTATTAAAAGCTAAAAACTAAAAATTAAAAATTAAAAATTAAAAGATAAATTTTAAATTCTATTAATTAAAGTAAATTATAAAAAGGTAGATTAAAACGGTAATTTTTTAAAGATAAATATTATATATCTCTTTTTTAACTAGGTAAGAAAAGGACCCTTTAATAGCAGTATAGATTAATAGTTAATATAAAAGCGTTAGAATTAAGGTTATAGTGTTACTGTTAAAGATAGGATAGTATATAAAGATATAAGGCTTTTTTTTTCTTTCCTTATAATACTCTCTTAGATTGTTTTTTTAAGAATAATTAACTTATCTATTATATTTTAAGGTATTATAAGAAACTTATATAAAGCTCTTTTATTAGTCTATTAATCTTTATTATAGACTTACTCTTTTTATAAATATTATCTTTTAATTAGCTCTTTTTAAGTGACTTATATAAGTATAAAAGGGAATTTATTAATTAGTTTATTTATTAATATACTCTACTTAATTTATAAATTAAACCTTTTAATTTATTTAATCTATTATTTTTCTTTATTTTTAAGTACTTTTTAATGTTAAATTAATTTAATTTATTAAATATGTAAGGTCCGGAGGTCAAATTAATGAAATTTATCAAACTTCGTGATGAAAACACGAAAAGGAATCAATGGAT